>VZRX01022596.1:550-19366 GCA_013398075.1 Notiomystis cincta | reverse complement strand
AGAGAGAGAGAGGAAAACCTGGAATTGCTGTGGTGGCTTTGGGTTGCACTTCCCAAAAGGAAAAGGCAGAGCTTTGTCTGCATCCAGCTCTTTGCAGAAAGCCCTCAAAGATCCCTAGAGAGGCTTCCCTGCTCATCCACTCTCACAACAGGCTCTAGAAATCCTCTTCAAACCCACAATTTGTATGTTCCAAAGGGCCCAGAGCCAGCTCTGGCAAAATCCAGGGAAGTGGCAGAGCAGCACCTTCACCAAAGGGGTGCAGGAGCCGTCCTGGAAGGGCACAGGACCTGGACAAAAGTGAATTCAGGGGAAATAAAAGGAATTTTCAAACTACCAAGCACTTCAAAGTCCCTGGCTTGCAAAGAGCTTCATGCCTCAAACACATCTCCCCGAGCTCTGCTCCTGATTTCTTGCCCTCCACGATCTTTGTACAGCAGCAGGAGCTTGAATTCACTCAAGGGGGGAGACCCTTCCTACAGCCAACTGCTTTCCACCTCCCCAATCCTGCTCCTGCAGCCCCCCTGCTGCACAAGGAAATTTAAAATAAGCCCTGAGAGTTCTATTTTCATCTTGGTGGGTGGGAGAAGAAGTGAGATGTACTTTTCTCCCCTCTCTGGTTTTAATTACGATCAAACATTTCAGTTTGATGAAATTTCATGGGGGCCTGAGCCCGCTTGGGCTTTCGAGCCTCAGTTTGGGAGGAAGGCAGAGTTTAACTCCTTTGGTTTAACTCACCCAGCACCCATCTCTGAGTTCCTCACAGATCAGAGACGAAGCTGGGCCAATTTTCAGCTGATTTGGCCACATTTTGGACACCATTCAGCACCACATCCCACGGGGCTTTTAAAATCCTACTTAAAAACCGAACAATCGGAGTCTATTAACAACCAATTAAGTATTTTCAAGCTGCCAGGACCTAAATCTGTGTGGGGCCAGATGCCACTCACCTGCTCTGAGCAAGATGACCTGGTCATCCAGGGGCAGCTCGGAGAAGTGGGGGATCCTCTTGGCCCACTCCACCAGGGTGAAGAGCTGTTTGTCTGCTGCCTGGCAGATGTTCGTCACTGGGTCATTGGGCTGCCAAAAACAAACCAAAAGAAGAGATGGAAAAGCTTGGAAAAGGCAGAGCCAGGAAAAGAGAGGCTGGAGGAGCAGCCTGCCTGCCACCCCTGAGGTGGATGTTATCAGTCACAGGCAAAGGAAGTGATTTGGCTCCTCCACAATAAGGGTTGTAATAGTTTTTAGCAAGCCCTGAAATGGGGATTGGGAGTGCTGAGACTCCATTATCCATCACCCTGAGGGATGAATTCAAGCAGCTCCAGCCTGGGCAAGGGTGACTCCAGCATCTCCCAGCTCAACAAACCAGCACCAGAGGGGGCATTACAGGGAAAAAAAAAAGAAGAGAAAACTCCTTTCCTTTGAAATATTATCCAGTAACAGAAACCATCTGCTCTCAAGGAGGACAGTCAGCCTAAACACACCAAATCCCTGTTTAAAGGAACTGCTCACAGCTCAAGTGGATTTGTGATTAGGAACTAGAAGAGCCTGTCTAACCCTGGGGAAGGCAGAGCTCGCTGGTCCAAGTGTGTCTGGAGGCTTTACCTCTCTGGACAGGGATGTATGAGCCCTTGCCATCTCCCACTGCAATCCCTGCTGATATCCAGCAGCTTGGATTGTACAACTGGCTTCTTTCCATGTCCTTAAAAGAGCAGTTTCCAAACTGGGGGAGGAGTGTTTACCTCACCCCTGGCTTGCAGGGGGAAGGGGCAAGGAAGAGCTGATGTGAATGGCAGTGTAAGCTGTGGCAAAGCCCCCTCCCAGATCAGTGTAACCCATGGCAAAGCCCCCTCCCAGGTCAGTTTAAGCAGAGGCAAAGCCCCCTCCCAGGCCAGTGTAACCCAAGGCAAAGCCCCCTCCCAGATCAGTGTAACCCAAGGCAAAGCCCCCTCCCAGGTCAGTTTAAGCAGAGGCAAAGCCCCCTCCCAGATCAATGTAACCCAAGGCAAAGCCCCCTCCCAGGCTGGGCAGACCAGGACCTCACTGCCCAGCCACCCTTGTGTCCCCCAGAGCTGTGCCCCACACCCTGCCCAGCACTCTGGCAGCAAACCCAAAGCTCTGTGCCTCAGTGGCCAACGTCTCTCTTTCTCCAGGCTTAAAATAACCAGGATTTGGCGAGCTCAGGGACCTGCCTTGGAAGTATTTCCACCTGCCACGTGCAGAGATGGATGGGCACGGCCTGGCACCGCTACAGGGATGTGCTCCCCTTGTCCTGCCCCTCTCCAGCAGCTCCCCCAGGGGTGCAGGGGCAGGGGGGTCTCACTCTCAGGGAGCTGGGGCTCTTCCCTGAGGAAGGAGATGTGAGCAGGGACTGGGCTTTTCCTGGGAGAAGGAGATGAGACGGGATTTCCCCTGGACAGCAGGAAAATGGAAACCACGTGTGAGGAGGAGCTCTGCAGGGTTCAGTGTTTCACTGGAGGCACAGGGAACATTGGCATCCACATGCAGGAAGGGGGAAAAGGGACACCAGAGGCCCTGAACATCCCCAGCCTCAAGTTATCCCAGTTTGCTCAGCCAGGTGGAGAATCCTGGCATCCTGGCGAGGTGGGATGGGGATGGTGCCTTTTGGGAGACCCCCTGCTCCAGCAACAAGTGCCTGCAGAGCCCCACAAAAGGGGAGATTTGGGTAAATCAGATGGTTTAGGCAAAGCTTTCCTCAGGGCTGGCTGTCCCCATGTGCAGGAGCCACAAGCTGGGCTCCAGGTGCCCAGCCATGGGCAGCACCCAACCTCTGGTGCTCCAAAGCCTCAGCTCCACCTCAGGTGGTAATTCCTGTAACACCATGGCTCTTCCTGGCAGAACCTGATCAATGGAGGGTGAGAAGCAGCTGGAAGTGTCCAGAGGGCCCTGCCTGCTCTGGGAGGGGACTGGCAGTGCTGGAAGCCCTCCCTGTGCACGGAAAGCAAATCCCCTCCTGCAGTAAATAGCAAGGGCACGGTGCCGGGGTGTGACAGACAGAAAGGGCACCTGATCCTCCTGGCAAACTGGGGCTTGGAGGCATCTTCCAGAAAATGGTGACTTGAAACCAGAGGTTCAAAGGCCAATTAAGACCTAATGGGGAGGGCAGCTCTCAGTTACAGGCTTTGCCTTTCAGGGGTCAGGAGCCCATCCCAGGTGGTGCTCGCAGGGCAGGAGCCCAAATTCCCAGGGCACAGGGCAAAGGCAAAGCCACCCCCACTGCCCAGGGACAGGGACAGGGCACAAGGTGACAGCCCCAGCCATGAGAGCCTGGACAGGACAAGAGGGAATGGATCTGAACTAGAAGAGAGTGGGGTTAGGTCAGATATTAGGCAAAATTCCTTCCCTGTGAGGGTGGGGAGGCCCTGGCACAGGGTGTCCAGAGAAGCTGTGGCTGCCCCATCCCTGGAACTGTCCAAGGCCAGGTTGGACAGGGATTTGAGCAGCCTGGAATAGTGGAATAGTGGCAGTTGCCCCTGCCCATGGAAGTAGATGGTTTTAGGGTCCCTTGCAACCCATTCTATGCAGGAGACAAGGGTGCCAATCCCTAAATCACCCTGCCACCTCCATCCCAGCCTGGTCCAAAACACCTCTGCAGATCCCCAGCAGAAGAGGCCTGAGGTGCAGAGGCACAAATCAAAGCACCCAGCACACGAGGCCAACAGCAAACAGCTCGTGTTTCCATCAGGGCCTCGATTTCTCTGCCCTTCCCTCACCTGGGCTCCAGGGGAGGGCTGGGAGGGCGGCAGCTCCTCCCTCTCCCCATCTGGGGTGGTGTCCCCATCCCCAGGAGCTGCTGCTGATCTCATCCATCTGCTAAACCTGCTACAAATGTCACCTCGTGGGGCAGGAGCCGCCTGACAATAACAGGGCATTTCAGCGAGCCTCCTGCTTCTATTTAGATGCAACACACATCCTTGTTCACAGTGATGCGTGTTGAATTATGCAGGAACCGGCTTTCAATTTGCTACAAGAGGCTGAGGAGCCGCGGTGCCAGACGAAGCCATTTATTTCAGCTCGCTCTCCAGGGTTTGTTTTCAAGTCAGCACAACGCTGGCTCCAGCTCCCCTGAAGGATTTTTAATCTTGAGAGCAGTCAGAGCCTCTCTGAGCCTCTCACTAACTCCTCCAAAAAGCCCTTTAAAGGCTCGTGGTGATGGGATCTTCCTCTTCAAGGCAGGTGAGCATCTGTACCTGATAAAATCTGTGAGCATCTGTACCTGATTTTATACCTGACTCTGGACCTGTGAGTTTCACTGAGGGCTCTGACCATACCAGGAAGCCCTGAACATCCAAGACCCACCTAAGGAATCTGAAGAAAAGCTGTCTTTGCAGAAAGCATCCCAAAAAGCCAGTTAGACTCCTACAAGGAGCAGCCTGACTCCCAGATCTCTCATAGAACTGGGTTGGAAGTGACCGAAGACGATGGGCAGGGATTTCTAACTCAGCCAGGCAGCAGGAATTGCACAGGGATGTTCCAGTGTATGAGCCTGCCCTCCTGGGTTAGCCAGCCCAAATGCTGGCAGAGTTCAACCTCTGAATCCCTCAGAGGACCTGGTGGCAACCAGGAGATGCTCCCCACTCCAGCCCTCAGCTGCTGTTTTTCAGAGGAATTCCTCTACTCCCACTGATTTCACAGGAAAAGGGGCTACTGAGGAGTGGGGACTACATCCCAAATCCTGCCTAGGCTGCAGAGGGTCTGTCCTAGAGATGGAATTTCAGAGGATGAGTGGGCTCTCATATCAGGAGGTTGCTGCAGGCAGATTCCTCTCTGTTGGTAAGAGAATCTCACAGGGAGGAACCCAAAACACCTCCCCTCATGACAGCTCCTCACTCTCCACAGAGCCCCAGACTGGTTTGGGTTGGAAGGGACCTCCAGAGCATCTCATTCCAACCCTGTGCCATGGGCAGGGACACCTTCCACCAGCCCAGGTTGGTCCTGTCCCATTTCCCTGTCATCCCTCTCCTGTGCACACAACATCCTGGCACAGCCCGGGTGCTCCAAGCAGTCCCAGTTAAAATGCAAGTTTCTAACTGGGAAAAGAACTTGAAAGCCAACTTCTAGGCAAATTTCTCCAGGTTTCCCCTCCTCAGAGCCAAGCAGCTGCACAATTGTGCATCTGAGAAGTCACACCCTCATTCTACACCTCTTATCTCTCTGTACTTCATCCACACAGGTCTGTTTATTGCCTCAATTGGACTCCGAGCTCTTCAGAGCATGGAGTGTCTTCCTGCCTTTTAGCACTGTTAATTACAGGGCTGTTAATTACAATAAAATCTTCTCTGAGAGCCCTTCTGATTATTCCTTAAAGTATCTCTTCCTTCCCTGTGGCTGTGGGACAGAAGGTACCAAACACTGGTGCCTGCTGGCTGTGCTTTCCTGGTGCTGGGCTGACACACAGAGCCTACAGAAGAGCCAAGAACTGCATTTCTGAGCTGCTTTTGCTCACACAGGACAACCCCTCTCTGTCCTCATGGCCACTCCTGATGTCCCCAGTGCCGGGGCAGGGGCTGGGGCAGAGGTGCCTCACCGAGCTGGGTGTCAGGCCCATGTTTGCCTCGATGTAAGTCTCTGTCTTTGGCTCCACAGCGAGTTCAGCCTCCAGGATCTTCTCCACAGGCATGTCCTCGTTGGCGCTGCTCGTGGACTCCACCTCGTTCTCATTGCGGTCCTTGCCCCGCTGCCTCTCCTCCTGCACGGCTGCAAGGGACACAGAAGGGACAGTGTCAGTTCAGTGTCACCCCACAGGTGGCCAGGAAAGCCCAGAGCATCCTGCAGGATCCCCAGCTGGGTGGTCAGACTGGGGAAGGAGGTTTGGGGAAGGCACTGAGCAGCCCCGGGCTGGGAAATCAGCTCTGTGTGTGCTGCCCTGGGAGTGTGGAGAGGGATGATCCTGCTTGGGCAGAGACTCTGCTCCTTCTCTGCACAGGGACAGAGCCTGGAAACAAAAAAGGTTAAAGACAAATGATGAAAAGCACCTCAAAGGAAGCAACACCTCAAGGGGTGGGTGAAGGGGTAGAATCAGGGAGTCCTAAAGAAAAGAGGAACAGGTCAGTTTAAAGCAGAAATGCAGAGTTCAGCCAGCTCTGAGGCTGGCAGTGCTCAGTTTCCCTGGAGGCCATGTCATGCCCCTCTCCAGCTCCCTGGCAGGGCCGTGCTCCCGTGGGACAGGAGCTCCATGCAAACCTCCATCCTGCCTTTGGCCTGGGGCAAGCCCCAGACAGACAGGAGAGACCTGTCCCAAATCCTGTGGGGTGGGAACAACCTCACCAGCAGCCTGTCACATGCTGATGAGTTCTGTCTGAGCAGCTCAGAGATGAAAAACACTTATTAGATGCTAATAACATTATTATTATTATTATTAATCACCTCCCTTGGAAACCTGTTCACACTTTTCCTGCACCTGGAAAGCAGCTTTGTGCAGTTGCAGTGGGAACTCTCTCCTTCTCCATCACCTTGTCACAGACCCTAAACCCCAGGAAATGGAGACACAGCCTAAATGAGCCCTCTCTGGCCGTTGATCCCATTAACCCAGCTCCTGGGGCTGATTCCCAGTGCTCCCCCTCCCAAACAAACAAATGCTGCTCTTTGCTGTACATCAGGAGAGCTCAGACTCCTCCAAGTGAAAGCTTTTATGCAAAAAAGGCAAGAGGTTCCTTTCTGCAAACTGCTCTGAAGTTCACAGGCCCACCAACCCTGTCTGCTGGGCTGCCAGAGCAAGGTGAAGCCAGATTTGTGCTGCAGCTTTTCTCCATCCGGGGTAGATTCTTCTAAAACCCCTGCTTTAATTTCACACACCCCCCAACCCCACTCCTGCTTCTCCAATCATCAGAAAGAGAGAAGTTTTTGCTTAATGCCAACCCTTCTTCAGCAGCACAGATGCACCGAGACTCCTCTGGGCACATTAGAGGAGATGAAACACCTACTAAATAACACAAAAGCCTGAGAGAAAGGCAAACCCTCAACAAATGGGATCTTAAAAAAAGACTTAAATGCCACAGTGCTGATGCAGAGTTGCAGCAGCTCCCAAGGATGAAGGTGCAAAGTTGGGATCACTGGGGTCACTCCACCAGGGTGTCGGCCCCAAAAACACATCCTCATGCTGGACACTGGGGTTTGTGGCAAAGCCTGGCCAGGCAAGGGCTACTTGAAGCCTTCAACCTGCAAATCTCAACCTCATCAGGGCCACAATCCTGGCCTGAAGAGTCAGACTCACTTTGGGGGTTGTAGGAGAGGATCTTACAGGGCACCGACAGCCCGACAGGCTGAGCTCGGCTGATACAAACCACACGAGAGACAGATGGGCAGAGATCAGACACATAAGGAGTTATTTCTATTGATCCCAGCACCAGAAAATTGGTGCTGCAGCTCCCTGCAGAGCTGGTCAGGGGACAGCTGACTCATCCCAGCTCAGCCCCACGCTCTCAGCCTGGCCCAGCTGGCTGCCAGCAGCAGCCACAGCGGGGGCAGAGCAGATGGCACAGGCCCACCCAGCAGCCAAAGATAAACCCAGCCCTCGCCAGGGACTGGCATCTGCTCTGCTGCACCCCTGCTTCCAAGCCCAGGCAGCCTCCTCCAACGGCAGGACAAGTGTGGAATCACTTTGCCTGCCATCCATCCATCCATCCATCCATCCATCCATCCATCCATCCATCCATCCATCCATCCATCCATCCATCCATCCATCCATTCCCTGCAGGAAAGCTGTTTCCCAGTGATGAGCTTGGACCCCCATTTTCCTCCCTGCCCCCTGAGATGATGTCCAACTCCTCCCCAAGGAGTGCACCTGCAGGAGCAGGTGAAGCCCAGCTGCTCCCTGTTCTCTCCACACCACTGGGAGTTTGTGAACACAACCTGCACTCCCCTGGAGGTGCAGGACACCTGCCCAGCCCTGGTGGATGGATGCAGATTTGGGGATGCCTGCCAGGCTGTTGACTCAGTTGCTGATCCCATTTTCTCTCCCTACAGGCAGCTCCAGGAACCTTCATTCCTCAGGTGTCCAACAGATTCACTCCTGCAGCAGCTCTGGGCCTGCCTTGGGGTACACAAGAACTCCCATCCCATAATCATCTCACTGTCACCTCCTTCTTCCCCAAAGCCCCTCTTCAGGATGCAGAGGGTGAGTTCCAACCTCCACTTTCCTAATTCCAGATTCACCCTGAAGCACCCGAGAGCCCCAGGGCTGGGGGTTGTCCTGAGAGGTGCAGGGATTTCCAGCTGCCACTCCAGACTCACAGATCCTGTGGGTTCCAAGCCTTGGACTTCCCTGCAGGTGCTGCCATCCTTGCTTCAGAAGCTCAGCAGAGCTGAGAAGACACCCAAGGTGGAGCTGAAAGTGTCCCAGAGCTGCCAGTCATTCACAGCCACACGTTTTTAGGAGAGTCCTCCATGTCCCCAGTCTCTGGGCACACTGGACACTGTCTGGGTTTCCTGGCATCAGCACATCCCTGGATGCTGAGGACCTGGCAAGCTGCTGCTCCTTCTTAGCAGAGATGCTGAGGGACACATCACCATCCCAGGAGAAGAATGGAGACTGTGTTTTTTGAGATACAGGAAACATTTTTCACGTGGATCTGGTCTGGGAACTGTGTTTTCTTTGTGGGTTTGGTTTTTGCTTATGTTTTAAGAAGAGAAACAGGAAGGTGGCAGCTGCATGGCAGCTTGTCTGGTGACACCAAAATAGGAATGCCTCGTTCTTCTCAGCTTCCCAACGATGCTGATTTTTCTGGTCCTGAGGGTGGCACAGCTTTTGATCAACAACATGGGTCTGTCCACCTCAAATGCAGGAGCCCAGGCAGGAATTTGGCTTGCTGCAGCCCAGAAAACCCTCTCCTGCAAGGCAGAGCACTCCCAGGCTGTGGCCACCCCACGTCCCCAGCTCTCTTCTCCGTGCTGTGCCGATGCTTTCATTTCTCCTCAAGGAGCCTCAGATGGCTGAGAGCTTTTCCAGGCTGATTTTCTAAACATAAGGGAAGCATTTGAACCTTGTAATCCACTTGAGGAGAAAAAAAGGATGCAGCCAGGGAGCTCAGAGAGGCAGCCCCACCTCCTCCAGCTATGTCTGAGCCGAGCCAAGGACAGAAGCCTGTGTTTTCCATGGCACCTGATGAAGAGCCTCTCCTGTTATTCTGCCTGATTTGGTCTGTACTTGCCTCAGGCCAGTTGCTGTCATGTTTCATCTTGAGCTTCTCCAGCCCATCTGCACTTCCCCAGGCCATGGTACAGCAAGACATGGAGCCCCATGTGTCCAAACCACTCCTCGGTGACCTCTGGGGTCTTTAAAATCCAAAATGTCTCGTCCTGTGGATTGCAGATGAGCCTCAGCTATCCAGGTCTGAGGGCTGATGTGCCAAAATGCCAGATCCATCCTCTGCAGGTGTCCACACCACACTGGACACCTTGTCTTTGCTCGTGGGGCAGCATCTGATGGCTAAAAGAGCAGGTTTGAGTCCACTGCAAAGTGCCACCCAACCCAGCCCAGGTGCCCCAGTCAAGCCCTGTGGGTGGCCACGCTCATGGGCACTGGACTTCTGTGCCAAGAGAATGTCAGTGAAGGGAGGGGGAGGCCCAAAGGAAAGGATTTTCCATGGGGAAAAGCAGCACAGGTTTGTTTATTTGCTTGGGAGAGACCTGGAGGCTACAGCAGCTCCAGTGACACCCACCCAGCGTTAATACAGAGCTGTCTGGGATGAAAATCCATCCCTCCAGGAGCAACAGGGTGGGGGCTGCTACTTTTCATAGGGAAAGGATCATCCATTCCCCCCAAAAATGGTGTTTTCTCAGGGGGACAGACCCAGTGTCAGGAGAGCACAGAGGGAAGGCACTGATGCTGAGCCCAGAGCCCCCAACCCTGCTCAGGTTCAGTGTTCCCCCAGCCCTGCTCAGGTTCAGTGTTCCCCCAGCCTGCAGGTGGGTGGTTTGTTATTTATGAGGCTCTGGGTGGGGGTTATTGGGGATTTCCATTTCTCTCACATGGGAATTTATTGGGCTCTGCTGCTTTTCATGAAGCCACATCTTTGCTGTGTATCATCAGCATCTTGAAGCATTTATGCCCCAGGTACCTGTTTATATCCAAAATGCCAAGACAGCTGAGGAAACGAATTCAGACAGTGTTTCTTCTGCTTTGCTTTCGTGTGTCACCTTTTTTTTTTCTTTTTCAGAGGTGCAGCTTTCTGCTACTGTAAACAACCTCAAAAGCTGTGACACATGAAAATAAATGGTGGGGTTTTTTTTTTCCTCCAATGTTTTCAACTGAATGCCGTAATTTTTCTGAGGGATGCCATCGTGATAATTAAAAAGTGTAACTTCAGAGGGTTAAAAAGTGGATTGAAACCTTTGCACGCTGTCAGTTCACAAGAGGAACAGCCTTGAAAAACAACAGCAAAAATCTCTCCACTCTCTGGACACCGAAGTGTAGGCAAACAACAACTAAAGGAGAGAAAACCATAAGCCAAACCCATTTTCTCAACCTAAGAGCATCCTTAAAACCAAAAAAAAAACCCAAATGCAGCATCATTTAACCAGCTGGTTTAAAGAGCAGCACTTTAAAAGGATATAAGAGACAAGCTCATTAAGCTGGAAGACATTTTCCATTCCAAAATTACTCCTAAAAATAACTGTGCTCTTGAACTCTGCCCCTTCACTAGGCTGTGGCCACTTGCCTGCTTTCACATTTGCTTGGATGGTGGGTTGGAAACCTGAATTCCTGCTCTTTCTCCCCAGACTCCTCAAGCTCCTGAGGGATATTCTGGGAGCAGGGATGGCTCCAGCTCAGGGGGGATGCACAGGCAGGGGATCAGGCACAAGTCATTCCATGTGGGAATCTTCAGTCCCTCTGGACTCAGTGACTGAGCAGCTCCCTGGAGACACGGGAAGGTCTCCAGGCTATGGAGATGCTGCAAGTCCAACCCTTCCCAGGTTAAACCCCTCAGCTCGACAAATGAGAGGGGGAAAACCAACCCACAAACACAGGAAGAGGAAGAATTAACTCAGGCTGGGAAGTTCAACAGAGTCCTGAAGTCAGAGACCAGGAGTGCAGCTGGACAGATGTCCTGGAAGCTCCGAGCACGGCTCTGGATCTCGGCACAGCAGCTGCACCCACACCTGGATTCAGGGCGGATTTGGGGATCAGCCACGCAGCCTGAGCTGCAGGTGCTGGGGCAGAACAGCCCTCTGCTCCCCAGATGGGCTCTGAGATGCACCAACACCCGTCTCACCCAGCTGGCACCAGGGCCCAGCCCGCGGCCTGGCACGTGGCAGCCCAGCAGGCCCTGTGGAGCCGGCCTGGCTCCCCCACGTCCGGGGGAAAGGCTGCGGGAGCCGGAGCGGGGCCGGTTCCCAACGGCTGCTCGCTGTGAGGCGGCCAAGGGAGCATGAGAAAGGGCTCCTCGCTGCTATTTCCTGCTCCCGGGGCGAGCCCGAGGCGCTGCCAGCGCTGCCGCGGCCGCGCCTCTCACAGGGACAGGCGGGCTGCGCCACACCCCCGCCGCCCCAGCACCTCTGCTGCCAGCCCTGGCACAAGAGACCCCCATCCCAACCCCGGGGTTTACTCCCACCCATTCACAGGACCTCTGCCTCCCTGTCTCCGAGGCAGTTTCCCTTTCAAACCCAAGTGCACAGACACCTTAGACCCTAATGAGGAACAGATCGAGCAGGGAGAGTTCAGCTCCTGGATGCAAACAGCCACCCCCACAATAATAACCCCTGCATTAGTCAAGATCCCTGATGGTAATCTTAATTTTGTTGACTATCCGGTATTTAGTGGGAGCCAGAGTACAAAAACCAAAGCCTTACACAGCTGGCAGTAATTCATAGGGGAAAAATGTTCCCAGTTGCTTGTTTATTATGGCTGCAGTGTCTCAGGGAGCGTGAGGCTCATTGACTGTGAAGGCCGGGATCTCTCTGACGTCTTCCTACCAGGGAACAGCAACAGGAGATGCACACAACAGGAGGAATCCTCTGCTCCTGCAGGCTCTCCCCACTTTCAGCCAAGGTTTGTAGCCCTGAAGGATCCCTGTCCCCCAGCAGGGCCACCCTGGGTATCTGCCCTGGCTGGGCACAAGGCCCATCCCTCCAGGTCTGCTCTTGGCATCTCCATCTTCACCTGGAGACCCCTCACCTGTTGGGATCAAACCCTTCCAGACCTCCACCAGCTGCCCTGTTGATTTTACTTCTCTAACCCAGCTTCTCAGCTAAGCCCTTTCCTTTTACCCTCTTGAAACCTTCTGGGTACGACCATGGCTCTCACTCCTCCTCCCAGCATCACCCTGTGGGCCACAGCAGCGCTCCCCACCCCAGCCCTGCCTCTCACCACAGCTCCAGCACTCACTTTAGACATTTTCACTGTCCTTCCACAACATCCCAGTACCTCTGGGCTATAGCAGAGATACTTCCCAACAGGAATCTGCTGTGCCTTTACACAGCTATAAATTAGCTCTCCAGAGCAAGATGATTTTAGGGAAATGAGGCTCATAACCCAGGCTCTGTTACTTAAAAGATACAAGAGTTTGTGCTAGAGGATAAAAAGCCAGCTATGTTGTGAGCATTTAGGCAAAAGGAATTAGCAATGCAGGATTTAGCCCAAAACTCTTCCCCGAAATAGAGGTGGGAGCGGGAGTGGTGTAAGGACAGTTCCTGGCAGCAGCAGCAGTCAGCTGGGATGGGTGCAGTGGGGAGAGACCTTCTTTTGATAAATCAGGTGGATATCACACGTGGAACTCAAGAGCTGCTCAAAACCAGAGCTCAGAGAGTTCCAACTTCTGACTTTCAGCTTTAGGACAACTGAGACATTTCTGTGAGTCACTGAATTTTTAGGTTTATAACAAGAGACAGGGGAGTTATTTCAGCTTTCCCTACATGGGGATTATACCTAAATCATCCACTGATGACTGTCAAATCACCAGCTCCTGCCCTTCCCCAACGCTGCCCTCACCAGATCCATCAGCACTGCCTGAGCGCACTCCTGGAGTTACCAAGATCCCATCTGTCACACTTTTAAATAATTGTCTGATCATTATGAATTCATTTGCTATTCATTGTGATAATGTTAATCAAGATGAATTAATAGAGTCCTCACACTGTACGTGCTCCCTGGGGACTCCCACCACCATTTAGAAATTAATTAATGGACCTGTAATTTTTAGCGGTGCTGCCCACGCAATCACTGCTGACGGCAGGCACAGAGCAGGTACCTGCTCAGGGGGTGGCAGAGTTCCAGCACTCCTGCTGCTCTTCCCAGCCCTACACACCTTGTTCTGGGGGGCTGAAAGGTAAGAGGGTCTCCAGCTGCCTGTGGAATGCTCTGGAGGCAGTGCCAGGGGAAGGGGATGCTCCAGATTTCTCCCGCTGAACACACAGGAGAAGTCTTGGCTTCTTTTAGGTTATCTGAGTCTAGCATGGCTCAGATTTTGGATCAGATTTTCCTCATCCCATCCCACATCTCCCATGGGATCCAGTATTCCCCACTGCTCTGCATCCAGGGCAATGCCAGCCCTCACTCCTGTACTGCCCCGAATGCCTCAAACCCTCCAATTAACAGCCTGCTGGGGCAGGAAGATTTGCTTTGAGCACCGAAGGGTTAAGCTCAGCAGGGCCAGAGAGGTGCCCTGGCAATGCCCCCACACATCCAGCACAGACAGCTGTGACACTTGGTGACTCTGGTCCTCAGGTAACCCCACAAACCGAGCCTGGCAGGGTTTGCCCAACACTCCAGCAGCTCCAGCACTGCCCTGTTTGATCAACGCCCCAGACAGGGCTAAGTGCTCTTCAAAGGCTCCCAGGCTGGAGCTGTGGGCCAGGGCCAGAGCAGGGGTGGCTTTATCAGCCTGTCAGGGAGGCAAGCGTGGCTCTGAAGATGTAAGGGGAGAAAGCGGCACACAACCGGGGTCACTCGCACGTCGTGTCTGCTAAAAGCCTGTTCTGCCAGCAGATCAGAACAGACACACTCAGCATTTAAAAAGATCATTTAAAAGAGGCACTGCCGGGGAAGTTTAGATCCTAAATTTAAAATTCCAGTAAGGGAAGAGCTATCTTAAGAGACTGAATTTCTTTCTTCTTCCCGATGAGAAAAAAAACCCCACAGTATTGGATGAGGTGGTGAGGCCCTGGCACAGGGATCCCANGAGAGGTGCCCTGGCAATGCCCCCACACATCCAGCACAGACAGCTGTGACACTTGGTGACTCTGGTCCTCAGGTAACCCCACAAACCGAGCCTGGCAGGGTTTGCCCAACACTCCAGCAGCTCCAGCACTGCCCTGTTTGATCAACGCCCCAGACAGGGCTAAGTGCTCTTCAAAGGCTCCCAGGCTGGAGCTGTGGGCCAGGGCCAGAGCAGGGGTGGCTTTATCAGCCTGTCAGGGAGGCAAGCGTGGCTCTGAAGATGTAAGGGGAGAAAGCGGCACACAACCGGGGTCACTCGCACGTCGTGTCTGCTAAAAGCCTGTTCTGCCAGCAGATCAGAACAGACACACTCAGCATTTAAAAAGATCATTTAAAAGAGGCGCTGCCGGGGAAGTTTAGATCCTAAATTTAAAATTCCAGTAAGGGAAGAGCTATCTTAAGAGACTGAATTTCTTTCTTCTTCCCGATGAGAAAAAAAACCCCACAGTATTGGATGAGGTGGTGAGGCCCTGGCACAGGGATCCCAGAGAAGCTGTGGCTGCCTCATTCATCCCTGGAAGTATCCAAAACCAGTCTGGAGTGAAAAGTTTCCTTACCCACCGCCCATCCACCACCTGAGCACAAGCCCAGGACTCACCACTGCTACGAAACCCACAAGACGCAAAACATAAACGAGACTTTTATCACTGCCTGTGGTGCCCACCACGACTCCTGCAGCACCCATGGGTGCCCTGGCCAGGCCAGGCCTTACCTTCTCTCTTCATGCCCATGGCCAGACACTTCTGGTAGCGGCAGTACTGGCAGCGGTTGCGCTGGCGCTTGTCGATCAGACAGTCCTTGTTGTCGCGGCACGTGTAGGTCAGGTCCTTCCGCACCGTGCGCTTGAAGAAGCCCTTGCAGCCCTCACAGCTGTAAACCCCGTAATGTTTACCTGTGGGGAGGGGGTGAAACTCGGGTTTAGGGGTGGTTTCAGCTCTCCTCTTTGCCAGTTCTTCGCAGGGTCTCTCCTGGCTGTGTTTTGTGGGTGTAGAGGTTTCTTGGAGCTTCCCACAGAATCAGGATGGGCTCCGTGGGCCTGCCTTACAGCCAGGGAAAGGCATCCCTGGGCCAGGCAGCAGGGCTGGGGCAGTGCAGAGGTGGAACAGGGTGTCCCTCTGCTCCCCTAGGAGCTCTCTGAACCCCCCACAGCACACACACGACCCAACCTGCTCTGGACCATGTTCCCACCCTCCACTTCCAGCCCGGAGCACAGGAGGGGTCCCAAAGGACTCACAAACCTCTTCTGGAGCAGGAAGCTTTTAGAAAAGCAGGAGAATAAAGGGAATTAGCACATCTTTATCTGCCAGGAGTGGAGTGTCAAGAGCATCTTTTTCTGTGGCACCTGTGACAGCACCAGTGTGGATCAAAGGATGGGGAGAGGGAGGACACCCCAATGCTTTGTGTGCCAACAGGGTGAGGATGCAACAGGACCTGGGCTCTCCTGGCTCAGCTGGACCAGGGCTCTTCATCCCCTGCTGTGAGGACACAAAGGAGAGCTCCTGCTGGCTGTGCTGCCAGGAGCCAGGGAGCCAATGCCAACCCTCTGCCCACCCCCCGAGCCTGCTGCCCCTCACAGGGCAGGTGCCAGCCTCACCTGAAGATCTGTCCCCACAGATGGCACATATGTGCTTGGTGAAGGAGGCCATCGTTCCTGAGGGGTGTGCTGGCACTTTGAGGACTCCATTGAGCCCCAGGGGTGGCTTAATGTCTTCTGTGCTGGTGACGGAGTTCATGGGCGAGTTGAGCTGTGGAAGGACAAGCACAGGGCTCAGCTGGGACCAGGGACAGGGGGACACAGGACAGGAGGGACAAGCAGGGGACAAGCTTCCCATGGGGACCAGCACTGCTGAACCAAGAGGATTTGGGCACAGGAGCCCACAGCCCAAAGGCACAAGCACTCATCTGCCCTCACACAGGAGCTGGGGTGGCTCTGAGCTGGCAGCAGGGTGACAGAGGGGGCAGGACATGGCCAGTCCCCTGAGCACCACCAGCAGCCATGAAGGAAGCCATCCAAGAAGGATATTTTTCCATGATTTAACTGCAAAGCAAGTTCCTCCTGCACTGCCCCAGCACAGCCCCCACAGCCAGGGCTCAGCAGCCACCCCAGCCTCACACCAGCATGGGACACAGGGAGGAAGATCTGCAGTGGTGGCTCGTGGGAGAGCTGCCTGCTGGGAGCGAGCCCTTGCATGGATGATGAAGGCCAGGACACTCTTGTTTAGCTCTGCAATTTACAGATATCCTTTTAGCATTATCTCTCCAAAGGAAAGCTTCACGGCAAATAAACAGATCCCAGATGCAACAGGGCCTGGCTTTCCAGAGCTGGAGTGGGTGGGACACATCTCTGCAACTTCCAAATGCTTCTCCTTCCTTCCCTGCTAAGCTGGGCCCCCAACAAGCAGAGCAGTGGGTGGAAGCTGGTGCTGGCACCGTGGCACTGCTGTGGAGCAAAGGGTTCCTGGGCTGAATCCCCCACTGGGCTGTGTCTCCTTGTGTGCAAAGAGAAACTGAGGCACAGAGCTGTAGGACTGGCCCATCCTGGTAAGGGGACCAGCTCAGCCCGTCCAGGAGGGTCTGGGGGTGAGTAGGGGACCTGGATTTGGTCAGCTCCAGCTGCAGAGCTGGCTGGGATCACTGTGGGTGTCCCCAGGGCAATCAGCCTGGCAGGAACTGTCATAGAGCCACCATCCCTGCCAACCTCTAAACCCAGGCTGGGTACACAGGACTGTGCCTCAGTTTGCTGCCTTCCTCTACCCTAAGAGAGACCCTCAGCAATTGCACTCATCACAGATTAATCCAGGGAAGTCCCAGGGCTTGTGATCTGTCAATGAGAGCGGCACAGCCACTCCTCCAGCTTTCAACTCTCCAGGCTGGTGGGGGATATTTGGCAGGCAGATGACTGACAGGCACACAGCAGAGCCAGGTAAACCCACCCTGGAGAAAGGGGATGGATCTGCCTCCCCCTGCCGCCCTGCCTGTGCCAGCTGATGAATCAAAGGCAGCTGGGAGCTGGTGCCACACAGGGATGCACTCCTGGCTCTGGCTGCTGTTTGACAGAGAGCAGAGGGGAGGGAGGAGCAGGGCCCCAGGCAGGAGCATCTCTTTTTGAGTCCCACACGATCTCTGTGCTCCCCTGGGAGCAGGGGTTGCCAAATCAGGGTGACCTGCCTAGAATTCCTTCCAGAGCACTTTCTGGGAAGCAGAGCCAGTTCCAGGTGCAGCTGGTGGGGATGGCTCGTGTCACGCTGCATCCCTGGCTGTGGGAGCGAGGCCAGGGGCCATGGCTGCCTGAGGAACATAAAGCCTTTGGCCACCACTTCCCCCAGCCCCAGCAGCCCACAGAGCCCCCCCAAGCAGCCCCCTGGAAGCAGCAGGGGTATGACAGGCGAGCAAGACCAACCCAGGAGGGCGGGGGTCCCACCAACCTCCTCAGCCTGGAGCATCAGCTGGTCAGAGCTGAGTCAGCCCCGGGCTGGGGAGGGGAAAGTCATCGGTTCCTCTCCCAGCACTGGCCCCAAACCTCAGCAGAGGCACCTCGGGCTTCCCACACCCCCCTGGCGCCTGCCCCGGCCCTTCCCCTCCGGGAGCACGTGCAGGGAGGGGACAGAGGAGGGGACAGCAGCCCCCTTGCCTTGGCACAGCACTTCTGCTCTGGGACAGCACGGCTCCAGCTCAGCAGTGAGCCCAGACACAGAGGGAACCAGGCTTCTGCTTCCCCAGTGACGCCAGCACCTCTCGGCTCCTTCCCTTCCCTCTTCATCACACTCGGGACCCCGTCCTGGCCCTTCTGGCAAGCAGAGCTTTATTTCTCCTCTTCCTATCCAAAAACCATCCCAGCCCTTCCCCAGTCCCCCAGGCACCCTTACAAAGAGCACTGTGCAAAGGCAGACAGCAGCTCTGGAAAAGCCTAATCCCACGTCTGATCTCTCCCCGCTCGCCCCCGGGCGCCCCGAGCTGCTGCCAGCGATGCCTGGGGCTCCACACAGCCCTGCAAACTGCATGGAAAGGCCTTCCCTCGCAGCTCCTGCTGAAAATCCTGCACCTTTCCCCCTGCTTTCCCATCGTGTTTAGGGTTTAAGCAATGTGTTAAATCCCAGAGCTGCTGGGTTTAGCCTCCCACCCTGGCTGGGACCCTGCTCACCACTGCCTCGCACCCCTCACCCCTGGGCCAGCTCAGCACCAGCATCCCCTTCCCACGGATGCTGGGATCCCATGGCAGGACACCTGATTTTGGGGCTGTGTCTGCAAACCCTGCAAGATCCTGGGAAGCTCCCAGTGCTGGAAGGAGGGTGCTGTCACCAAGGGCTGCAGGGTCCTCAGCTCTGCAGGACCAGACAGGGTAGGGTGAGCCCCTCATTTTTTGGGAGCCTGGCAGCTCCTTCCCCTCCCGGTGGAGCTGGGGCGGAGGGGACCAGCCCGGGGAGCTCACACACCGCGTGCCCTTCTGCTCTGCTGCCTCTCCAGAGGCGACGAGGCGTGGCCTGATGGCAAGTGGCATCTGCCATCTGATGCAAACCACCTTCCATCAGTGCCATCCCTGCCCGGCGACGGGGGCCACACGCCTCATTACCCCGGCACTCTGCCGGCCGGGCCAGGGGGCTGCGCTCCCCACCGAGCATCGGCCTCGCCTCCTCCTCTCCTCC
>VZRX01022594.1:46296-91464 GCA_013398075.1 Notiomystis cincta | reverse complement strand
TTCCCACACCTTCCCTTCCCTTTTCAACAAGTTCAGCAGATACCATTGTGGAATTGTGTCCTGATGAGTTTAACTTTGGCAAAAAGATTTGGAGCAAGTTTTATGACAGACAAAATGAATCATGCTGTTTTAAAGATGCTGGATCATGTATTTCCCCCTAATTTTTACTTTGACAGTGAAATTCAAGGAGTTTTCAACAGGATTTCTAGCCCTATCTCCACTATACATTGCAGCTTAGGCTTTGTTTCTCACCAAAACTTTTATATGTACCGTGTCTCAGTATTGCAAACACTTCACAGATCAAAACTTTAATCATCTCCAACACTTTGTAATGTGATGAATTCCCATAAGGGTAAAGGTCTATTCACTTAAGACAATTTAGTATGAGAACAAAAATACTATTTTTACTATTTTGCTCTAAAGAAGTGTTAAGAAACTAAATAGTAGTATGTTGGTAAGAAATCTTTGTAGAAAGAGAGGAAGAGAGAAGAGTGAGATGGAGAGTAAGATGTATGAAGTCTAAAAGGCAAGATGGCTTGCTCTACACCATTCTTTTTAAAGGGTCTTGGTTGCAGAAGGGAGCAGCTACACTTAGAGGCATTTCATTTTATTCATAAGTGGTGGGCAGGCAGGTGTGCTTTATAAGGAGAATGCCTGTAATAAGAATGTGCTGGGCTTTATGTGCTGATAGAGTGAAGAGACCCTGAAAAGACAAAGCACTTTGGTTGAAAAGGTGTTTTAAAAAATTTTGGTTTGAATTACATAAACACTGGCTTTCACACCCTTTCACTGTTGTAAGGACAAAATATTTCATTTATAAAATCTGAGAGAAAAGTAAATACTTTCTAAAGCTTTTATTAACAGCATAAAAATTTTGATGCAGTTAGATCTTCAAAATGGTACCTCATGGACATGGCTGCTGGATTTATTGCTTAACACAGGAGGGACTTAGCTTTGTATTCTTGCTTTCAAATTCAAAATAAAACTAGTGAATTAGATAGTGAATTATTGCTTAACAGTCATAAATAAAAAGGAAGAAAACAATTTTTTAAAAAAAAAGGTCAGAATCTGTTATGGGCGAGATTTCTTTAGTTTCAAGAAAAAATGTTACTGCTTGATATGTATGCATGCATCATCTTTGTTCATGCTGCATTCACTCTGAATATATGTACTTTAAAGCTCCATTTTTACATGCTAGTGCTTGCTGAAGTCTTGCATGACAAGGGATGGAGCTCAGAGGAAATCTCACCCCATGTATGGAAATACCTTAAGGGAGGATGGAAAGAGGAGGGAGCCAGGCTCTTTTCATTGGTGCCCAGCAACAGGACCAGAGATGATGGGCACAAACTGAAACACTGAAGGTTCCCTCTTAACATCAGGAAACGCTTTTTCACTGTGAGGATGACTAAGCACAGGGATGCCCAGAAAGGCTGTGGAGTCTCCCTTTTTGGAGGTATTCAAAAGCCACCTGGACACAGTCCTGAACAAGCTGATTTATTTAGGTGTCCCAGCTTGAGCAGGCAGTTGGAGCAGATGAGCTCCAGAGGCCCCTGCCAATCTCAAGCATTCTGCCATCCCGTGGAGATGCCTGCTGTACATGGCTAGAGCCAGTGTATCCAGGCAGCTTAACTTCTTGCACTGGAATAATATTTACTCCTTTCTTTTACAACCAGCACAATTTAGGCAGCTGGCTTTGTAGGCACATGAGCATACTGGGAACTAACAAACAGTCATGATCTGTCATGAAATCCCAACAGGAGAAAAAGGCTGACTGATGAAATATTTAAAGGCAGCCCTTTCATTGGCCCACCTGTTCTGGTTGTATCCCATCACTGGGGGGAGAGAGTAATTTTCTTGTTACAAAGGGAATCACTACGAGACCTCAGAAGGTGTGCTGCAAGATAGCATGCTGTCTCAAGACAGCTATTTTAGTCACTTGACAGAGTGGTGTAATCAAAAGATTATGCAGTAACAGCAAGGCTGTTGATGCATGTGCACTGCCACCACTTACTTTGTGCTCTTGATAAATGATTGAGCCGTACAGCCTATGGGGTCAGTGTGCACAGTACAGCAGGATGCCCAGATCTAGTAATGGGGATTGAGGACAGAACTTCTGAGCTTTCCTTCCTACTGATAATACACGCTGCTTTTGGCAGGTGTGGCTCTTGCTTCTCTTCTCCCAGTTGTAAAATGCAGCATTTTCTTCCCACTGTGTTGTAAGGATTAATTAGTTGGCATTTAGAGAGAGTTTCAAAGAGGAGTTAATAGGACAGTGTTAAAACTAAGACACAAGAGAGTACAAGCTATTTGGTTTTTATCTAAGCAATCTCACTGATGTCAGAGAGCCAAATTCCTTTTCTAATCTAGGAAGAGAAATCCTGGGAGGTGAAAAACCTCTGCAGCTTGCATTTGAAAATTTGATTTAAAATCTTTCTGACCATAATTTCTGAACTGTGGCATGATGAATTAAATCAAAGTAAAGAAGCTGAATGTGTAACTTTATTTTCTGTTCTGAGCACTCAGCGGGTCTCAGTAATGTTAAGAGGAAATGTGCAAAGTTTTTGGGTTTCTTTTCTCTTTTTTTTAAATGAGGTCACTTAAACAGCTGCTTCAAGTATGGAATTAAGAAGCTAACTTTGGTTATCTTGGCTTCTCAGAATATTAAAAAATTTAAGAAGGGCTTTCATTATATAGGGAAATCATAATGTGCCTTCTCTGAAGACCTCATCCATAAATAAATTCTTGTAAGCAGGACTTAATATCAAATGAATAGAGTCTGCAGCTACAGCAGGTGTTTGAAAGTCAAAGAGTGGCACCAATACGCATAATTTAAAGTTCATTAGCATCAGTAGAAGAAAAAAGTATCTTTTTTGTAAAGTTCTGTATTTTAGTTAGAGCTTTACAAGGGCATATATGCATTGGTAATTTTAAAATTATATATTTAACAGCAGTGTTAAAGTGCTTTTTAGTCATTACAATATTGTTTTGAAAATTCAAGTTTAAAAATAAAGTATAGATGAAAAGAGGGCTTCATTAAAACAGTTAAATAGCCCTTAATGCAGGGCTTGGCTATGGTATCTCTGCAGGGCTTGTGCAAATAACAAGAATCCCAGGGGTGGACTCTTAACGCCACAAGAGACATTTTGTCTTCAAAGCCCATCAGCAGAAACCCTTGGATGCAGAAATCTGCCTGTTCAGTGCCCAGGTCTCCTGTGACTACAGAAGTAACACACACTGGGGGTGCGTATCCTGTTGGGATTGCACAGAAAGTGCAGCCTTGTGTGCCACTTTCCCAGCCCCTGGGAGGAAGTGGGGAGAGGAGAAGAAGCCTGTCCTTCTGACTGCCAGCCCCCCTCCACCTCCCCCCCATTAATCTCCAGACTGTTTTGTTGCAGCTGTGCTGAAATGTATTCCATACACCAGCTGTCAGCCTAATGTGACTTGAAATGGGCTGCTGTAATAAACCATTATCAGAGCACTTGAGGAGAATGTGAGCTTTGACCTTATCTGGATAATTATCTAATAGAGTGCACAGAGTGATCCCTTTAATTGCTGTTGTCATCTTTTGCAGCCATGGTAGAATGTGCTGGCTTGGACAGTTACTGATTCCTAGGGTGTCTTCACACTTTTAATATCAACATCCCCCTTGCAGTTCTGTAGGCTTTGCTATAGATGAGAATCACACAGAACTGGTAAATTAATTTTATTTGGAACATTTAAAAAATTCTGTCATTTAAATTGCTTGCTAAATTGACTCCAGCCAGTTCTTGATAATTACTAATGTTTTAGACTGTGTTATGTAAGAAATCCCTGAACAATATAACCAGCTTAGATTATGGCCAACAGACTGTCAAAATGCAGATCTGCTTGGTCAAGACAAGTTTTTCATCCCTTCTTGACCCACTGTCATTAAGGCAAGAGGCTCAGCTCTTCCAGAGCACAAATTTACACATTTTTGCTTACCACACAAAAGCAATTCATTTTGGCAAAGAATGGCTGAGTAGGATTCAGCAGTACATCCTGAACAGTTTCTTTCCTCTGGTGGTGAATGGGTCCAAGGAGGACCCAAAAAAGTTCTATTTGTGTTACTTTACTTAAGAGCTTTCAAAAACTTTGTTTTTCAATGTGCAAAAAAGGCATTTTGTGAGAATCTATATGTGTGAGTGGGAGGGTAGTTTTCAAGTCATTCTTGTCTGGTGTCTCTCATCTGCTTTCTGTTGCAAGTTCATCTAGTGGGGAAAATGGTGTCATTCCTTTCGAAGTAGCAAAATACACTATCAGTTCCCATTACAGGAACTCACATTTTTAGACCATGACAAAATTCTGCCAGTGTTCATGTGTCATATAAATACTTATTTGTAGCATTAGGTAGAATGTAAGTGAAATTTAATCCCAAATCCAGTTTATCTTCTTTGAAAGAAGTCTCTCATAATCTGTATTGGTGCCATGTTTCTGGTCCATGTTGTATTCCAGAAGGTCAGATTTTGGAAAGCAAGATCCATGGTTTTAATAGATGTTGCTTTTTAAAAATACATTGGACAATTTTTTACTGAATACTTATGGTATTGGAATACTATTTCATCTTTTACCTTACAAAGAATACCTGCTCTAGTCCATAGTCTTGGACTTTTGGCCTTGTATGTCTCAGAATCAGGTGGCCACAAGGAAACAGATAAGTGTTCTCAGTAAAGATGTTTATGTTTTATTTTTCATGCTTTAGGCATTTTTTCCTCTATATTTTATGAAAATACTCTGATCATCCCTTTATGTTGGCAAATTGATGTCGTTACTTTTACTTGATTTCTCTGTCTTCCTAATGAATATTATATTAATACACTATAATATTATTGGTTTTTACTTACATCCAATGAGACATTTCAGATGTGAATAGCAACCCATAGTTCAGACTCTGAGAAGACTGCAAACAGAATGCTCTGACAATTTTTAAGATATTTGTAGATAACAAAGACCTTTGATTTTTTTAATGCATATAAATGAAAATACAATGCAAGGATTGATGTTATTTAACAAAACAAGGATATAAAATACAGCAAACAAACCCTTGGTGCCAATGCTGTAAAAATAAAGTAACTGTGTGAGTGAGTAGTGATGTAGGTCAATTCAGCTGCTCCTCATATTCGTTGTGACAGTTATTGGAATAGCTGGAGGCGGAGTGGTTACTGATACACTATCCTGTATTTAGTTTTAGATGCTATGGCATCAACAGCAGGACCAATGGGAGCACTTAAAAGGATATTGGTGATACAGGGGTTGAATTTCATCCTGAGAGGAGGTAATGATTCTCATGGATTTTGGTGTTGAGACACAGTTGACAAGGCAATAGGTACCAGATGCTTATGGTTTTTTTCTTGTTATTGCTTTTATGATACTGAATTTCTTTGTTCCTCACTTCTCCACATGTCCTTACTTAATGGTGTACATAAGGAGAAAAACATTAAAAAGGGTTAGATATCAGATATTACTGTAACAGATATCATTTAACTGCACATAAATCATAATCCCTGACTTCCTGGTTGCATTGACTGAGCAATCAAGGCTGAACACACTCATTCTAAGTACTGGGCAAACAGAAAATTCTAGTTTCCATCTTATCCTGAATGGTTTAGAGCACACATAGCATGAGAGGTGCACCAAACGAGAATAACAGAAGAAATATTATGGAAATTCTGTGATGATGTTTTATTTGATTGGGAAAGGCAACACTGAGAGGGAGAGAGATAATGGTAGACAGGGAAAAAGATAGGGTGATAAATATATGGGGTACAGTGAACAGGGATTCAGGGAAGGTCTGATTTTGCTAGCACTGTGTGTAGCATTTTTTAATATAGCATTTACACAAGAACAAATTCATTTGAGAAATGGACTATTTGTTTTTTAGCACAGGCCACAATTTCAGGAGTATTAAGTAATATATGCCATTACCAGCAGAACTGGCATATTCTCAAATCTACTTCTTGTATGGGAATAAGTATTGTAACTTAGAAAGCTATATATAGACCCCCTAAAAAAAGTGCAGATCTTCCCACTTCACATTGACTCTAATGACCAGGCAGACAACTGTCTCAGCACTGCAGATCTGTATCTCCTTGATAAGTAATCCAGTAGGATTGAAAGGCTGCTTTGGAATATTGTAAATAAAGGGCAGGTAGCAAGACCTTTCAGCTGATGTTCCCAGCTAAAGGTGAAAAAAGGGTAGGTTTCATGATGACTGATGAAGTTTGGAGTTGCACTATGCCTGCAACTTAATAGCAGTTATCAGTAGTCAAGAGAGATTGTGAATAGTCTGTTCTATTAATGTTGCTCTGTGATGCTGTGTTGTTGACTGTAACCCTTTCTTTCCAGCTGCTTGTCTGAGAATTCCTTCCTTTTTACGCAAGTGAGGAAAACCATTTTATCAGTACTGTCCTGTTACAAATATGGGTTATCACTTTACTGAGATCTGTATTTCACTATCATTGCCCTCACCCCAGTGCAGACAGCCATGCTAAAAAGAACCCAAAACTTTAGGACAAGGTGTGAGCCCAATTCCATGCTGCACACAGAGCACCGTACTCTGAAAGTAAAATCAAGAAAGTTATCTTAGCTTTCAGTTATTAGTTATGCTGCCTTAATCTTGCAGCTCTTTGGATCTTCATGAGCCTTCTCTTGCAGGATAAAAGCAAGATTTAATTTGACATTGACTTGACTTTCAGATAATTCAGTTTTTAGCAGCAAGTAGGTAAGATTTTTAAATGCACTTGAATAAAATTGGTACTATGTGCTGATTCTCATTAAAGGATTAAACTATAAGCATTTTATGAAGTTATTCTTTATAAAGTTATTTTTATCAAGTTATTTTTAATTGACAGAAGAAAAAAAAATTAGAGGAACTCAAAATAGAGGGAAGTGCCATTATTCAGAAGCTTCCAACCAGGAAATTATTTGTCTACTTTGAATATAAAAACTCTAAGTACTCTATATTATACAGAGATCATGCTGGGCAAACTTTATTCAATTTCTTTTTTTCCTGGGCCCTCTAATAAAAAATTCACCTAGAACATACTTCAATTTCTTGGGTCATTATTCCCTATATGAGGACTTTGAGTGTGAAGAATGAAGGAGTTACGCTTTCTTCCTCTTCTTTTTTTTTACCACTTCATCTGGGAAAACTGACACAATTCACAGTGTTGATCTGGGTTTATTCCATAAGAGGGTGAAAATCTACCTATGTGTAAAAGGGCAGTGAAGGGGCTGTTGAAGATCAAACCAACAAAAGCCTTGTGATTCAAAGATAACTTTTCCCCTAAAAAAGGCTGTGGATTTTCACATGTATCCTTGGCAAAGGTAACAAGATATTTCGGAGTGGTTTTCTCTCTTTTGTATGGCGTTGCATAAGCTGCTTTTATCTTAACTTTTTGCCCTGCTGTGATAAAAATCACCTCCCTTCCAGCTCTCATTTAGTCTAGTCCCAGTGGTCCATGTACTGTCCTGGGAAGATGAAAAAGAAATAGCTTCCTCTCTGAAAGAGCAGGATGACCTGGCTAGCCTCAGATGGCTGAGGATAAGGGAAAGGAGTAGTTCAGGAAGGAGCATTTCAGGGACAAGGGGGAAGTTGGAAAGCTCTGTGAGCCTTGTCAGGAGGTGACAGGAAGCCGTGCTGGAGCTCAAAAAACAAATGGTGATATTGGGAAAAGGCTCAGAAGGAAACTGGTTTACCAGGTCAGGGAAACATCTTCAAATCCTTAGATGTTGAATTGGAATGATTTTGTGCTTATTTATATTCTGCTAAGGAAAACCTGAGTTGTTGTATTCTAATAATAGTAGATGGCAGTGCCAGTCAAATGTTCCATTTAGAGAGCAGAAATCACCTCATGGAAAATGCACAGTATATGTACAGATATTAAAAAGTGTCTCCAGTGAGTGGGATAATTGTGAGCTAGTTTAAATGTGATACAAAATGATAAAAGCTATTATAAATAATAACTATTTCTTGCTATATAGTTATTTCCCATTTGAAGCATATGGCATATGCCTTTTTTTCACTTCAGTCACAGGGCTTCTTTTGTATTCAAGCTTCATATACTGTTAACAGGTCATATAAATCCATTGAATTAAAAGATATTGTGTACAACATTTGTTTTTAATTACGAAATATCACGTATTATATTTAACTGGGAGTTTAATGAATGGCTATTTAATTAAGGGTTTTAACTCAGGTAATCAGTTTGCATCACTGGGCAACAACTAATCAGTTTATAACATGCTGTTGAACAGTCAAAAAAGCATCAGGGAAACCCTGTCCTGATGTCATTTATTGGCTTATTAAATGATCTGGGCTCCAGGGTAAGTATAAAACAGGAAAGAGATGGTAGGTGGGAAGGACATCAGAGGAGGGTACATGACAGAGCTTATTGAAGCCATGCAAGTGTTGGTAGGGGCTTGTCATTCACTGTGTAAACATAATAACTCACTGCAAATACCATATCACATGTGGAGAAATAATGTCTTATACCTTTGCCTATCTTTTGCAAATACATTACAACTCTAATAATGAAACAGTGAAGTTATTTATTGTTCGCTATGACATAAAAGTTCAGATTTTTTTTGGTGGTTATATTAAAATCCTTTATTTTCCCTTTTTTTCTTTTTTAGGTTTGTTTTCTCTTTCCATTTCTATCACATCTTAAATGATTTTCTGTTTGAATGAAATTGATTATACAGGAAAAAACTACTGTTTACATCAATACTTTTCAGAGCACATGCAATAATTGAGTATATTCACTTTCTAAGGCTGATAGACTGCCTAAAGGTGTAAAGTGAGTTTAAAAAGACTTGTATTTATGATTATGAACAATGTCTGCCTTTGATATCTCTGCTGTCATCCATTCAGATTTTTATTTCATACATTGTAAGGATAAAGGGGGCTATTCTGATAACTCATTTTATATTTTGTAGGCCATAAGATTTCAGCCAGCAATCCTAGCATTTGTTTCAAAAGCTATGTCTGATCTGTTGAATCATTTTAGAAAGACAGTCAGTCTAAAAATATGAAGTGATGCATAATCCAGTAAAATGCTGGAAAGTTACTCTAACATTTTATTTCCTTTATTGTTTGAGTTTTACATCTTATTTCTCAATTTCTTTTACTTTTCTTCACCTGATCCTACTTGAACTGTCAATTAAAGAGGTTTTCCTTCTCATGTAGAACCTTTTTATATATCATGGCTAAAGCTTTTCAAATTTTTTCTTCTCAGTAATAATTTAAATTAGGCAACTCCTAAAGTTTATAACTCCAAAGAATTGTTTGGGTGATGCTCATGGTTTGTATAAAGGATTCTTATTCAACTGAGAGACCAAAACCAAGCATGATCCTGAACTGAACATGGGGTAATGCCATGGATTTGGTTATTAGTTTTGCCTTTAAGGGTTTTAGATTTAATAAAACGAATTGAAGTCTGGTACACACCACATACACATGAAGATTTTTTTTTTCTTTTTAGGTTATGATAAATACAGGTTTTGCATTTAGACTACAAGAATAGATTTTTTTCTCTGCCACATCATACAAGAGCTAAGTCATCATGATGGTACATGTGTGCAAGGCAAGAAAAACATACTTCATCATAAATACGTGCAATAATGTTGCATAAATTAAAGTTCTTTTCCTAGGATCCTTTCTTTATGACCTATTAATAAGGCTCTTTTTTTCCCTTTTTGTTTTGCTGGGGCAGAGGAGGGTGAATGTTTTTTCTGTGTAAGAGTTTTGGGGGAGGGTATTAGAAGGTTTTATTTTGCTGTTCTAGGTACAGCTCTAAAATAGTAATGTTTTTGCATCAGCATAACAATGCTTGCACAAAATCCTGTATGGTAGATCTGTACAGTATGATGACGGAAGAAATTGTTTTTCACCTTTTCTAGCTATTTTAGACTGACAGTTATGTCTTGACTTTCTGCTCATATCATGTGAAAATTTTGATTTTCAGAAATTCAGTGGCTATTTGAGTGAATTCTAAAAATGCAAGGAAATGAAGATGAGTTGGAGTCTTGAGTTTAGATGTTTGGATGTAATTTAAAAACAAGTGAAATTTTAGTTCTGCTTACTAAGAGCCCAACAGCTTCTGTAGTAGCAAAAAATGTATCATAACATATTTCACTGCCTTAGTGGACTAATGTTTTACAGTAAGGGCTACCTATAGATGGCACCAAGAGTAAATATTAGAGGGGCTATACAGAAAAAGTCATTTGAATCCAGTGTACTCGTGCTTCTGAAGAAGCAGTACTCAATGACTTTCTGATTATTTTCAGTGTTACAATAGTTTTATTAATTCCTATGCAAATAATTGAAATCCTTCATTTGAGCCCAGCTGATTATAGAAATCAGGGAATGGATTCAGGAGATATTAGCCTAAATGGCCTTTGCCTTAAATTTTGTCTTTCTAGCCTGTTCTAGGTCTTGTGACAGTTCTGAAGATTGTAATGTCTCACAGTACTGAGCAACAGCATCACAAGGCTGTCTAGTCCTGTGTATACTTGCTGAAGAAGATGGGGGGCTAGAACATTGTCTCAGATGTTTTCTTCTTTACCCCAGCTGCACCATGGTTCTCCTAAATCACAAGTAAAACCTTTCTGAGGGAAAACAAAAGGGTGCTGAGTTACATCAGGGATGGTCCCAATGCTGTATTATTTCTTTATATGACCCTGTGCAGTGAGATGTTCTGAGACATGCTGGGAAGCAAAATTAGCCTTTGTGGCAGTGTGGTCCTTGGTTTCTGTAATTAGTACATGCACCACTATCTTTTTGCTGTCAATCTCCTTGTCCAAATTGGCTCAGCATCCCCAGTCATAAAGCTTGTGATGCCAATTGGAAGCATCAACATTAATAATGTGTTACTTTCCATCTTCAACTGCAAATATAATAACCAAGCAAAAAACTCAGCAGAAACTGCAGGAGGAGTCTGTCCCAGTGTTATTCACCTTTGTAAGTCAAAGCAACAATACATTAAAGTACAGAGAAGTCAGGCTGACACTAGAGCAGGACTCTGGAGATTAGTACGGAGATGAAAAGTCCATATTACAAGTTTTCCTGTTCTGTCTTAGGTAAGGCAGAAAACAACAGCATTAAGGCAAAATAATGTATGAGATAAATAGAAATAAAATTTTGCAAGGTAACTAGTAACTATTTTAATTTTTAAATTTATCTTTAAACCTGGAATTAGATTGTTACTAATGGTTTTCTTATTACGTGAGTTGATAAAGGCCAAAGGCCTTGATTCAGCAAAGGACTTATCACCACTTCACTCATTCTCATGAAAAAGCTTTTTCTTTATGGAATTCACAGAACTTCTTTGATTGCTCCAGTTTCCTTAGTCTTGGCTACAATCCTGGTCTTTCATTTATAACTTGAACAGTAGATCATCTTGAGTGCCATCACACAGCCCCTACAGAACGGCTGGGGGGTCAGACCCAACCAGCATGGATTTAGGAGGGGCACATCCTGATCTCCCTCTATGATCTGGTGACCCACCTGGTGGATGTGGGGAAGGCTGTGGATGTTGTCTGCCTGGACTGCAGCAAAGCCTTTGACACTGTCTCCCATAGCTTCCTGGAAGAGCTCCCATACTCCTGGAAAAGCTGGCAGCCCATAGCTTGGACAAGTGCACTCCTTGCTGGATGGTCAGGTCCAGAGAGAGGTGGTGCATGGTGCCAGCTGGCCACTGGTCACCAGTGGTGTCCTCCAGGGATCCGGGTTGGGCCCAGTCCTGTTTAATACTTTCACTGATAATCTGGATGAGGGGATTGAATCTACCATTAGCAAATTTGCTGATGACAGCAAGTAGGGGGGAGTCTCTATCTGCTGCAGGGTGGAAGGGCTTTGCAGAGGAACCTGGACAGGCTGGATCCATGGGCCAAATCCAACAATACGAGGTTCAACAAGACCAAGTGCCAGGTCCAGCACTTTGGCACAACAACCTCCTGCAGTGCTACAGGCTGGAGACAGATTGGCTGGAAAAGTGCCCAGTGGGAAAGGACCTAGTGTTGCTGATTGACAGTCCGTTGACCATGAGCCAACATGTGCCCAAGTGGCTGACAAAGCCAATGGCATCCCAGCCTGTATGAGCAATAGTTTGGCCAGCAGGACCAGGGCAGTGATTGTCACCCTGCACTCATCACCTTGAGTGCTGTGTCCAGTTCTGGGCCCCCCAGCTTAGGAAGGATGTTGAGATGCTTGAATGTGTCCAGGGAAGGACAACAAGGCTGGTGAAAGCTGGAACACAAATCCTGTAGGAAGTGGCTGAGCGAGCTGGGGTTGTTTAGCCTAGGGAGAAGAAAAAGAGGCTCAGGGGAGACCTTATCACTCTCTACAACTCTCTGAAATTAGGATGCAGCCAGATGAAGGACAGTCTTTTCTGCCAGGCAGCTAGCAGTAGGATAAGAGGACAGAGTCTTCAGCTGTGCCAGGGGAGGTTTAGGGAGGAAGAAGTTCTTCACAGAAAGGGTGATTTGATATTGGAATGGGCTGCCCAGGGAAGTGGTGAAGTCACTGTCCCTGGAGGTGCTTAAGGAAAGACAGGATGTGGCACTCAGTATCATGGTCTAGTTGACACAGTGGTACTAGGTCATAGGTTGGAGCTGATGATCTGAAAGATGTTTTCCAATGTAGTTCATTCTGTGAATCTGATTCTGTAACACATTGTGCAAATGAGGTGAATGGCCATGTGCAACATCCTTCTGGAGTTCACCTTCTCAGACAGATTTATGCATAATGTTGCACACCAGAGGCTCAAAGAGCCTCAAAATAAAATAAAAAAAATAGACAGGATTTAGGTACAAATATTTAACTTTATCTCTTGCAGGACAAATTTTTGACATTGCTCATCTACTGTAGTTTTTCCAAGCACTTCATCTCTTATAGCAGCATTGATCCTGTAAATATGAAGAAATTATATTGTAGTGTTTGTTTCTGAGAGAGTGAGAGAGTTCACAGCTGTTGAGATCAGTCCATGAGAGGAAAAGGATGGAAGAAAGGAAAGATTCCTATTTTCAGGAAATAATTGCCTCATCTTTTGATGTTGAATTGAATACTATTTCTATCATACAAATAAATTTTCTTTTCTTAGTATTTATTTCATATCATTGGACTTCAGGCAACAAATATTCTGTGCAAGAGATATATACACAAGGAGGTTTTAATTCTTTGCTATCCTTCTTTCCAAGAGCAAGTCTCAAATACCTACCATTTGTGAGGGGGGAAGGGTGTTAACACTCTAGTAAAGCTTTGTTCCTTTATCAAACAACAGATTTTCTGGTTTGTTGGTTTCAGAAACGTTCCACAAAATAGGTTTCAAATGCAGTGCATGGCAGTGCCATTTTGGTTGAGTGCTGATGCAAAACATACAATCTGTAAGGCTATTAGACTGCTAAAGCCACATAACTTTCTTTTAAAAATTAAGCATTTTGTTTCCTAACAGACAAAGCCTGACATGGCATGTGTCATATTCTCATAGTATTATGGTACTAGGTCTTAGAGTGTCTTGGCCATTTTAAAAATAATACATGTACTCTGCTGTAATTATTTTGAAAGTGTTTAACAAAATTGAAAATATTTTGTGCTATTTTAAGGGTATCATTGCCTTTATTCTTCTTAACTGGCATTTTATAATTTCGTTCCAAATTCCTTTTCACTGAAAGAATGAAAGTTTTAATTGTTTTAATGTAATTGCAAGGGGATATGTAACTCTTTCTGGCCATGATATCTAACTTTAGAACTGTAAAATACATGTGAGTAGTACTAGAGATATCAACTGAAACCATGAAATTATGTTAGTACCTCCTAGTGCCTATAGTGACACCAAGCCACCATGGGCATTTTGTGTTTGGAGAGTAAATTACTTTGTATGACAGAGCAAAAAGTGAATTTCCTTATCTTCTACACAGCCATTTAGTCCTAACTTTTCTCTCACTGATACAGTTTTATATAATGTGTTATATACTGTGTGTATATTTTTCACACATTTGGTTATAAATATATAAACTTATGGTGGAATGGAAAAGAAGTGTTATTGTTTGTACTTTAGAATTTCTTATGTAAGTTCCAGGTATTCTTTTTTTATTATGCTCCAAGCTGATACACAGTTCTTATTATTGTTACCTTTATCTTCATAAAATTTTATATTTTTATATTCCAGTATTCTCTGTAGCCCATAAGTGTGACTCTGACTTGTTTCAGTTTTCAATATTAAAGTATTAATTCTTAATGTATAGGGATGCTATGGACTTATGAACATATTCCCATTTCTAAAGTGTATATTTCCAAAAAAGAGTCAGTGTATTTTTATCTGATAAATAATACTCACACATTTTCTCTAAGTCTTCAAGTCATGCATATTATAAGGCCATGTAATAATGTCAACATTTACAGTTCCTTAGTGACCTTTAATTGCTTGATAGGGCCAGCATCTACTTTATGAGTTTAATCATGGTAAATTTATCAAATTAAAAATATCTTCACATTGAGAAAGATACAGCACATTTGGCACATGGTACTTTCTATGTTTTTTTTTTTTTTGTCTTGGATATTTCACTTAGCTAGATCAAAGCATCTTTGTTAATAGAAGAAATTATGAAGGTATTTGATGCTTATATCTCCAGTGATAGAGCAACAGATGACAAAATGTCTGGGCCACAGATAATTTTTTGTGTCTTCTAGGCCATATTGATTTTTCTTTAATTAAACACTCAGTAGGAGGCTTGCAGTTTCTCTGTTTTATGCAAATCTTGAATTAAAAAATTACCTGCCATTTTTAGGTGAAAAAGAATTTAATAGGTTTGTGAAGTAGTTATCTTAATTAAAAGGAAAAAAATACGGCATGGTAACTCTCTTATTTTCCGTGTAAACTTCATACAATTGTAAATTTAAGTGAAGGAAAAGCACAGCTGTCCTTACTTTAGCATGGAGGAAAATAATTAGAGAGACACACCAATAAAAACAGCAAAAGCTGTGAGGAGTGGGGAAAAGAAACTGGAAAAGGCAGAATAAGGAGAATAAGCTTCAAATGTTAGATGGCAGAGTCAAGAAAAACCAAGCAAGTAAACACTTTCTGCAGCAAGCCTTGTGTTCAGTGCTAAATGCTTCCTACCTCTTCACCTCCTCTTGGCTTCATTAACAGTACCAGCTGTCAGCAAACACCCCAGAAAAGGCTTTGCCCTTCTGGATGACTGAGATTTACTCGCTCATGTTTTTCTCCAGGATGCTCCACAGTCTTCACTATCAAGGTCCCAGAATGTTTCAAAGCCCATGATGTACCCCCAAAAAAGAATGTTTTGTGTGAAATGGTGAACAGTTAGGAATAAGGAATACAGCTGACTTCTGAAATGGTGTTTCCAAGCCACCATGCTGTTCAGTGGAAGACTACCCATGAGCATGCAGGCCCTTGTTCATGATTTCTGCCCTTAGTGCTAACACTGAATATCCCCCCAGGCTGTGGCAACAGGGGAAATTGCCTCACTGGGCTCCAAGCTCTCCTTACTCACTGCTTTCACTTGCTTTCCTGCAGGATAAATAATTCGGTTTAGGCTTATGAAGTAGTGTGAATTAATCTCCAGACTGACTTTATTTCACTACTTAGTGCTAAACAGCTAGCAAAAGACTTGTTTTTTTTACTGATCCATTCCTCTTTTTCTCATTGTATTCAGTAAGATGAAGGAACAGAAAGGTGGACATGATTACCAGTTATGATTATCACTTACTTACATCTGCTTGAAATTCTAGATACTTGATAAGTCTACTTGTTTTACTGAATTTGAGAAAAACCTTTTCATTAAAAAACCACAATTTTTTGGTTATTATTTTGGTATGTCTCACTGTATTAATGCAGTCTCTAAGAACATGGTCGTTTTCACATATTACCTGTTAGAAGGCTGCACTACCTGCAGCTATAAGTAATATAATATTCTGTAAGTTCTAAGCAGATTAACCTCTAGGTATCCTTTGCATAAAGATTTCAAGTTTGCAAAAGCTTATTTAAATGGCTTCAACACTTTCTGCTCATTTATTTACTCCTTGGATGTGTATGACAGCTATGCATACATTCCAGTGTTGCATAAACATTTACCTGTTTCAGACCTTGAATCATGAGCAAGTGTAACTTCTTCCATGATTCTGCATTTATTTGCAATTATTTTTATTGTTAGAATAAGTAAAGGCCAAACTGGATGCTGTCTAAGCCATGCAGGTCTATTATCATCAGTTCTTTTGTTCTCCAAATCAGCTCCAGCTGATATGTGTGGAGTATGTCTGCCTGGGAGTGAGCAGAACTGCTGTCCCTAGGTCACAGGGAGCACAACCCACTCCGTGAGTGGAAAAAAAAACCCAGCATGTGCTGGTGCAGTTAAGTTTTTTTAGTTTAGAAATGTGCAGAAGGCATCACCTTCCTCATCATGAAGGAAATTTCAAATGTAATTTACACAAATGCCTGCGGAATGGGTCTCAAGATCCGTTTAGGCCGATAAAATTGCTTGTATTCATGCAGAAAGCCCCTGTTCTCTGTCATGCCCTTGGTTGTAATCTCCATAACGTCCTAGCTGGGAGAAATTCTGTCTGTAACTAGCAAAGCATAAAGGCAACTTCATTTACAGTAATTGGGCCCTATCCACCAGTTTATGAACACACCCAAAAGACAATCCTTTCCCTCTGGAGGGCAAGCAAAGGAGTCAGTCTTCCCTGAGACATCCTGTTGTCAGCTATCTCAAAGTTGTTTCAGGAGGCATGAGTTAGGGAAGACTTTAGCCATTTTTCTTATAAATATAGACAGATGAAAAGGTTCTCATTAGGAGGGTTAAATTCCTTACTCTAGTAATACATCCTTGGAAATGTGTTGCTACCTTTCTGTGCCCACTTCTAGCAGATATTTTGAATGTAGGGAATTTGAGCTCTTATGTGGGTCAACACAATGTAACTTTCCACCTTCCAGTTTACAGACATAATATCATCTCATAAATATAAGTTCTCAGACCAAACAGTCTCTCAGTCGTTTCCACTAATGTTTTCTACCCAGTGTATCAGCTTGATTTACTGGTAGCTTTTATATCCCATGAGGGCAGCTACTTGAAAAGCTTAGAAACAGATTTTGAATTTAACACTCGTGGGCAAGGTGTAAAGGCTGACAGACAGCTCAGCATGGGCCAAGACACAAGCAGAAACTCTCACACAATGTGTTGCCATAAAAAGAAAGGAGACAATAAATTTGCATCACAGCATGGAAAGAGGCAATGACCAAAATCTCTTGGCATCTCTAAAGAGCAAGAAGGAAATGCTGTGGCAGAGCACTCTGTGCACAGAAAAATAATGATCCACTAGGTCAAAGTTACTTGTGGTTTACTGGGCACATAAAGGTGAGGTGAAGGATATTGCAGGTAGTTATGTGTACTGTCACCCTTAAAGAATAAAAGAGGTGCATTAGGCCAGCGCCCTGCTTGGGGAGGACACTGCCCTGCCCATTTTGGAAGCATGCCTCTCCTTGCTCCAGTGCAGCTCAGCCCTGCTGCTCCCTAATGGTCACTGGAGCCAGCACCTGGTGCTCAAAGCAGAGCTGGAATTCAGCCCCTGTACCCATGGGCAGGGGTGTGTGCCCTTGGTGGGCAGTGAAGGTTTGGCACTGCAGCCTGTTGGTGTTGCACAGGAAATGGTAGGTCTGGCTTCCAGGCTGCATTGAAATAGTTGGGTGTTTGGGGAGCACTGGGGTTTTTGGGGTGCTAATTGACTCCTGCTGTATTTTGAAGTGGAAAGAGGCAATTAGAAGGCAAGTTGGATTTAAAAAAATATGTTACTGCAGTTCATGCTTGCTGCACTATTAGTAACTAGCAACATTGTCTGAATAGTGTGTGCAGAAAGGGCAGTAGGTGTTATTTCTTCACAAAATATTGTTTCATTTGTTTGAGGACACAGACAGTGAGATAATATGCCAACAGAGGGAATAGTGTGCTTGAGTGTTGCTGGGATTTTTGTTTTTCCTTAAGGGATTTACTGTAAGGAGAGCACAGTGACAGGAAAGAATAAGTGAGAGATTGAGAAGAGAGGAAGAAAAGGACAGAGCTGCAGAGTGAAGACAAAGTGTGAAAAGGACATTATTTAAATGTAGCATTGTTAAGTTATTAGAGTGAATGCCTTATTGACTGGAGAACGTTAGCAGAAGTTTAAATAACTTAATTGGTATGTAATTATTGTCCAAGTTGCTTTCTCTTGAGTGTACATAACATTGTTTCTTGGTTTTTGCAGCAAATATTCTACAAGTAGAATGTGAGGCTTTTAGTATTTACTAATGTAATATGTGACTATACTTCATAACTTCCTACAAAATCATTGTATCTGTAATAAAACTTATGGAACAGATGGACTGGGTGCTTTTAGGAGAGAACAACCCAAACACCAAAACCAAACCAAACACCAAAATCAAAACCACACCTCTATCCTTATATGATTAAAAACCTAGACTGAAACCTCAGCAGCCAAGCAGTCATGATTGTCCAGAATAAATCCCTGAAACAGATTTAATTTGTAGCTGATATGACTGCTGTAGCAAGGGAAGGTTGATATGCCTGTCACCTCGAAAGGAATGGTGGGTGCAGTCGTTAACAGGTGCCTCTCTCTTTCCCGTTACTATCAGTGTCTCATACACCTTTCTGAGCATCAGATTCATTCCCAGCTTTTTATCTGTTTTCTTTTCATCCCTCAGCCTCCACAACTCCCTTCTGATCCAGTTAACTTGTTTTCATTTGTAGCAATTATTTATCAGTTTATTCTGAGTACTTCCGCAGCCAAAACAGAAATCCATTAAATCTATATAGCAGTTTAATCTCAACCAATAATTGCTCATTAATCGTGCTGGAAATACACATTTTCTTCAGCCCATTGCCAAGGCACAAGATTGAGGGAAAAAAGCAAAGTATTTAATCAGTTTTTAAAATTTTGTTAATGACAAATTCTGGCTGACAGATTAAAAAATTAGGTCCACTGCATTGGGGTGCATTCAGTTTTTAAAAAGTGATTAACTATATGCCAAGCTGTCAAAGAAATTTTGCATGAAAAAAGAGGAATTGTTAACATTATTATGTCTGTGCCCAATGATTTTATAATGTCCATTTTAAATATACATGGAAAAAAATAAGTCAGCACCAACAGTAATTTTCAAAAAGCAGTGTTTTGTAACTGTCAAAAAAGAAGCCTGAAACACCTTTTATGCTCGTTCATACACTCCCCCAGTTTTTTCTCCCATACATTTGACCTTAAAAACACTTCAGTCTTTCCCTCTAAAATTTTAGGTACATCTGCTAGCTAATTGAATTGAACACAGATTTTGGCTTTTCTGTCCTGAAGAACTTCTCCTTATTCTTGCTCTTCCATCAAACCATGGCTGCATCCTGGGAGACTCAGTTTTCCAGTGCAGTTGGATTTGCTGACACAGATAGGTCATGGTCTAGGCTGATTTAGAAGTTTCACGCTTGCTAAATAATTCAACTTATTTTATGGCTATTTGCTTAATACTCAGTTTCTGTGGAGTTGGTAAAGTGTCTGACAAAAGGTCAAATTGATTGCACTGCTTCTCTCTGTTGAACTTCTCCTGCTTCCTGCTGTTGCTGCTGTCAGTATATCTTCACTTCTGATTGATTTTCTTAATTCAAAAATTGATGCAAAAAAGTCTTTTCTAATGAAAAGCGTGTTTGCCAATATTCTCCACTCCCTTTATGGATTTCTGTTGCGTTGTTACTTTGATTACTAGCTCCTGACCTGTTTATATTCTGGTTTCCTTGAAATCCCAAATCTTCATTCTCCAAACATTTAGTTTCATTTTCAAGATCTTTTTTGAGAGCAGAAAGCAGCCTCATGCTACCAGACCCATACCATATTTTTATATTCAGAAAGAGAAGAAAAACAACATGTTGTGAGCAGAAAGTCTTTATTTCTGGTCAGAGATGAATTCACAGATAACAGGATGTATTTCTTCTTTGCCTTGTGACAGAAAGTCAGACTTAAAAAGCCTTCTACTTGTTCAAAGTGTCTTGAAGGCTGAAGAAGTGACACTGTGTAAGACTGCATGCACCGCTGCTGTGCACTTGTTGTGTGCATTCAAATATTGAGTCTTGAACTCTTTTTAGTTTGATAGAAACCCCATCAAAATGTTTGACTATTACAAAGGTTCAGCATCACAGATGTTGAACTTTTCTTGACACTTGTATACATCATACAAGATGAAGCAAGTGAAACTGCATTACAGACGTTGTTTTGCATTGTGGTGATGAATTATTTCTGCCACTGATCACCACACCAGCAATGGGATACATGGCTATAATAACACATTTTCACATTCCATTTGTTAGTTCCAATATTGATTAATCTTTTTCCAATGCATCCTTAGACTTTCTTTTCAGTTAAATGCAGCAACTTTTGAGGATTCCTCAATTCAAACAATAATTACTAACTAAAAAAGATCCTATCATTCAAGTGAAAATAACCCACATTACCCAGTCCTCCAAGATTTTATACAGTTGAGCACATCCTCTCATTAATTTGTTTTTTCCAGGATTTTGTATTGTTGAGGTGAAGTATAATAAGAATGCACATGTAACAGAAGCACCTTCCCTCCCTACATTTTTAAAAGTTGTCCTAGAAGGATATGAACTCGAATTGTGAACTGGCATCAAATTTGAAAGATGACATTTTGATTGGGAAATCTTTACAAACGACTTGATGTGAGGGAATTGATAGTCCAAGTGGAGACCGGTGACAAGTGGTGTTTCTCGGTGATTGCTATCGGGACTGGTGATGCTCAGCATCTTTGTTGGCAACAGGGACACTGGGACAGAATTCACCTTGGCAGGTTGGCGGATGACACCAAGCTGAGAGATGTCATCGACACAACAGAAGGAAGGGATACCATCCAGTAGGACCTGGACAAACTTGAGAGGAGGACCTTTACAAACCTCATGAAGTACAAGGCCAAGTGCAAGGTGCTGCACCTGGGTCAGGGCAATCCCAAGCAAAAATACAGGCTGGGTGGAGAATGGATTGAGAGTAGGCCTGTGGAAAAGGATTTGGGGGTACTGCTGGACAAGAAGCTTGGTGTGAGTTGACAATATATGCCTGCAGCCAGAAGGCCAACTGTATCCTGAGATGCATCAAAGGAAGCAGGACCAGCAGATCAATGGAGGTGATTCTGCCTGTCTGGTCTGCTTTTGTGAGAGCCCACCTAAGTGCTGCATCCAGCTGTGGAGTCTCAAACAAAAGAAAGACATGGACTTGTTGGCTTGAGTCAAGAGGAAGGCCCTGAAGATGCTCATAGGGCTGGAGCACCTCTCCTATGAAGACAGGCTGAGAGAGTTGGGGCTGTTCAGCCTGCAGAAGAGAAGGCTCCCGAGAGACCTTAAAGCACCTTCCAGTGCCTAAAGGGGGCCTACAGGAATGCAAGAGGGCTTTGTTACAAGGGCATGTAGTGGCAGGACAAGGGGGAATGGCCCTAGGCTGAAGGATGGCATGTTTAGATTAGATACTAGGAAGAAATTCTTTACAATGTGGGTGGTGAGGCACTGGAACAGGTTGCTCTGGAAGTGTTCAAAATCAAGCATGGATGGGACACTGAGCAACCTGGTCTAGTGGGAGGTGTCCCTGCCCATGGAGGGGAGGGTTGAAACTACATGATCTTTAAGGTTCCTTCCAACCAAAACTATTCTACAATTCTATGATTCTTTCTTCTTATCCTAATGCATTGTATTCTATATTGCTGGGCATCTAGTAGATTTTTCTCATGTTGTGAACATGCAATGAAGCCATTCTGATCGACTTAGTTAGCAGTAATGCCTACCAGTGCACCAATTTTCTTCTGTTTTAACTATAGATGTTCAAGATGAAATATTATAAATTACAGGCTAAAAATTAGTCTCATTTGTGCTCATTGCAATATAGCTATAAATGCACATAGATTGTAGAAACAGAATATTCTTCTGAGAGAGAATTTCTTCAATTTCTCCTATTTTCACTGCATAAATCAACAACCAAGATTTGAAAACAAGGGAAAAAATTCCCCAGCATCATGGCTTCTGTGTCCTGTTTTTGTGGTTCCATTAAATCTTTACAATAGCAAGGACTACTAAGTAGTACAGAATAGCACTGACCACTGAGCATTGTCTATGAGAGGTGGGTGGTGTGGGTTTCTTGAGACTAAGCTTATCTATCAGAACCCATGGTTCTGATGGTGACTAAAACATTAACAGAAAAAGCATGTAGATGTGGAATAACCTACTTCTTTTTTGCCCTTTATTGTCCTATCCCACTTCTCTAATACAGTGCTCAGAGCAGCCTTCTGTAACAAGGCTCTGAATAGCCCAGGTGATCTTGTAGACATAGATATTCTCTCCAAGAAACTGGGATTATCTTCAGCATGCCTTCTGAAATGGTTTTGCTTTCTACTCTGTGACTTAAAAGTGACTCACATTCTGCAAAGTTTTTGCTGAGTGCTAAAAACATTTAGCAATACTCTTTTTCTCAAAGCTGCTACAAAGTAGTAGGAAATGTCTTAGTAGTTCTTCTAACAAACCCGGTTATTAAATAGGCATGTTCTCTTCTTGGTTACTGTAACTGAATTGGTCATTCCCCCAAATAGGGAAACAGAGTAAGTCTTAAAGACTCTGTGTCATGTAATATTATTTAAAGATACTTTTGCTATTCATTAGTCTTATAGAACATAAAGAGCAAAAGTTGGTGCAAATAAGTGCTATCTACTACTGTCTATTCAGTTCCTGAAAAAGGCTTTCTTCATTTATTATGCAAGAACAAAATTCCCTGTTTATTCAATTTGCCTCAGCTTAGTATGTCATGGAAGAAAAATTGTAGTGATCTGCAGAACCACCATGCCCAGTATCACACAAACCCCTTGTTCTTAGAACAGTCATCCCCACAGGGTTATCAAATCAAGAGCGAAACATGGGTAAAATACAGTAAGAGATTGTGACAGTGGCCTGAGCGTCTGAACAACATCTGAAGTTTTGCAGTACTTGCAGGACTATTTCACGGTAACTTAGTGTCCCAGACCAGAAAATTTTCGTAGAGCAAAAGCAAAGATTCTGGAGTAATCTCTGTCTGCATATGCATAGATTGTCAAGCAGAAGAACAGCAAAGTGTCCTCTAGAAAGGGTTTAGGAGGAAAAAAACCCTACTACAACTCAGTAAAGAAACTACTTCAGTAAATAACTTTATTTACTTTATTTCATTTAAATGAAATAACCTTATTTCTAGCTGGTACAGCAGTTTATCCTGTGCATGTGTCTTGTTGTCTCACTGCACACATTAAGGATAGCACAAGCTAACCCTTACCACAACTGCTTTGAAATGTTTACAGATTTCTCTTTTCTGAAAACATAGATTTCAGTATTGATGTTTTTCATTCAAATTAACAATTAATCCACATAGGCACTACACTCTTGATGTTTGGAGATGTTTCAAATTATTCTTGTTGAGCCAACATTAAAAGAATGGGAATGTGCATTTGTGTAGATTAAAGTGAGGTGTGGATGTTAGCATAAAAACACTGACTTGTGGTTCAGAGATAACCATTCATGTGTTGCATGAATGAAAGAAAAATCATGATGTCTTTTCTCGGGATTCCAACTAAAAGGCAGTTTCCCTTTTATTCCAGTAGTTTAGGAATACATTGTAGGGTTTCTTTCTGTTTCTTTCTGTTCAAACTCTCAAAGATTGCACAGCTGCAGCATACGAGTCAAGTATCACCAGAGCAAACTTAAGGAATTGATCAATTTTAAGTGTGTAGGAATTTCTGTGATTCAGAAAAAGTAGGTATTCTGCCCATGTACAGAAACAGTATATGGGTTTGAAATGGAAATAATTTTCCTCCACTTTCATCAATTAGTTTTATGAGATATAAAGATAGCAATCTGCACAAAAGTCAAATGATTGAACAACTGTTTCATGAATATGTGGCAATCCATTTTAATACCATCATTGATTTTGGCAATGAGAGTGAAATCCCTTTGAATTATATTGATAGGTTAAAATTCTCTATTAAGTACACTGCAAAATTACCTGCGTGTTCTACACTGCTGCAATAGATGCAATGACTTTATAGTACCTGTTTTCTTATTTTTTCAACAGAGCTTTCCTGAGGTGGTGATGCATATTAGCTCATTGAAATGAAACAGGATGGCTGTTTACAGTATTTTAATGAAAGAGAACGTGCTCAGGCTGCTATGTAATTAACTATCCCTTTCACTATTAACTATTCCTATTCTTGCATGCAGAGATTTTTTTTTCCTATTAAATTGCCATTTATTTGTGACCTTTAATGTATCATAAATGGTCTTCTTTCTACATCATAAGCAGCACTGGAGAACAACAATAAACTGTTGTATTGCTCTCCTTAAATGACACTTACAGCTTGGCAGAGTTACAAGGAAGCTGGTAGGTTTGCCATTCAGGAGCTAAAATAAAGGACTTACCCGTTGCCCCCAGCAACATTTTACTTCCTTGAAATTTTAGAAATACAATTAACTGTTGGGGTTTCCCCTTCCAAAAGTTTCTGGGAGAAGTAGCTGATTGTGTCCTTTACTATTATTATTGTTGTTGTTGTTGTTGTTTCTTTGGCCTCGGCAGGTGTTTAAAAGAAGTTTCTAATGCTAAACCTCTGAACCTGCTTTAGTGCTGTTTCTTCCCTCTTTTCCCTTTTGGGAGGAAGCTGAGGGCAACCCCTGCACGTGTGTCTGCCCCAGGCAGCGCACATAAACCCAGGGAAGGTTAGTAGAAGCCAAGTCAGCTGCTTTTTTGTCCCTTCAGACCCTGAGATGCTGCTTTTCCTACCTCAATGTGTATGCTGTGTCCGGTCTAATCAAGCAAAAGTGACCTCAGCTTCATTGTGACATTTTGAGAGAAGGCTACTGAAGTGTGCACTGAAATTTTATGACTCCCAATCAGTAGTGGTAAATATTAATGATAGGGGATGTTAAGTACATGGTCATTGTGGTTCAGAGAAAGAGGTGGCTCTTTTTAAGTAGAAAGGAGCTGGGTTTTTTAAGCTCTAGATTGAATATGGAATTTTAGAGAAAAAGCTAATGCAAGCCTCTAGTCCAGTCCTTCAGCCTTTTACTTAAACGTTGGCCACAAATAACAAAGCCTGTGTGCAAGGAATTCCTTTAAATTTAAAATAGGTATAAAAATTACATTAAAAACCTTGGGAAGGGGTCATTTTGGAGTCTGAGCTGACAGTTTATTCACACATAGTATTTGAATATGAAGCTTAATATTTATGTGAAAGGGGAGGCTATTTTGCCTGACAGGATCTTTGTATAGAAAATAACGGAACAGTTGTTTTCCACCAGCATTCAGATCACAGAGGTGTTGACCAATGGAAATGTGTATTGAATGTGTACTGAATAAGGCATTTTAGCAAGAAATTCTCAGGAGCAAGTTAAATCTTTCTGACTTCAGCACAATAATCGAACCACTTTAACATTTGCACCATGCTGAAAAACACCACCGATCTTTTACAGGCATAATTACACCTATGGGGGTCTTGCCTGGGGTTGTAGAAATTTGTCATGAATATTGATTGAGTTTCATTTCCACCTTTGGCATCTTGATCCTTGACCCAAGAGCTCTCAGACTTCAGGGTGCACACAAAATCTTGCTGCATTCAGTGGCAGGAATGCTGTGCGTAGATTTGTTCCTAGCGACACGCTCTGGAGCCTCAGGGTTGTCTCCACTGGAGGCTGGGGTAGGCACTTATCCCTTAGCTTGTGACCTTGCCACCTATTGCTTTGCACACATCTAAAAACTCGAGTGTAAGTAAGTTTTATTTTCTAGATGACTGTGTATTTTAAAGTTTGACAGCTTCAGGTCATACAGTCTGCAAAGCAGAAGTTTTAAAGAAAAGTTAAAAAAAGAATTTATGCTCCAAAATGTAATGTTTGTATTGTAAGAGACTGGTATGACCTGTAAGACTCTGATGTGGAGTTTAATTCATTCAGTGTGAAGTTATGCTATGCAGAGAATCATAGAATATCTGAGTTGGAAAGGAAAGACAAGGAACATCAACCCCTCGCCCTGCACAGGACAGCCCCAAGACATCACACCACGTGCCTGAGAGCATTGTCCAAACGCTTCTTGAACTCTGTCAAGCTTGGTGCTGTGGCCAGTTCCCTGGGGAGCCTGTGCCAGTGCCCAAGAACCCTCTGGGTGAAAAACCTTATTCTAATACCCAACCTAAACCTCTGACACAGCTTCATGTCATTCCTTTGGGTCCTGCCACTGGTCACCACAGAGAAGAGATCAGTGTCTGCTGCTCTGCTTTCTCTCACCAGGAAATTGTGACTGCAATGAGGTCTCCTTTCAGTCTCCCCTTCTCCAGGCTGAACAGACCAAGTGACCTCATATACTCCTCATGCAGCTTCCCCTCAAGGCCCTTTACCATCCTAGTGGCTCTCCTTTGGATACTCTCTAAAAGCTTAATGCCTCTTTTATGTTGGGGCACCCAAAACTGCAACAGGACTTGAGGAGAGGCTGCCCCAGCTCAGAGCAGAGCAGGACAATCCCCTCCCTTGCCTGGCTGGTGATGCTGTGCCTGATGCCCCCCAGGGCAGGGTTGGCCCTCCTGGCTGCCAGGGCACTGCTGGCTCATGTCCAACTTGCCACTGACCAGAGTCCCCAAGTCCCTTTCCGTGCCGCTGATCTCCAGCCTCTGGTTCCCCAGTCTGTCCCTACACCCAGGGTTGCCCCGTCCCAGCTGCAGAATCCGGCACTTTCCCTTGTTAAACTTGACAGGGTTGGTGATTGCCCGGCCCTTCAGTATGTTCACTAGTATCTTATCGACTTCCCTCAATTAGGAAATCCTAAATGACTNTTGTCGGCCGCCGCCGCGCTCTGCCCGCGCACCGAGGATGGCCGGCCGCGGCCGCTGTTGTTTCCAAGTTTCTTTTGGAAAGTATTAAAAGGAGTATTAAAAAAGAAGAGCAGAGCTACTTGAGCTGCCGCTCCGGAGAGGAGGGAAAGTCGGCTCGGCGGTGAGGAGGCTTCCGAGGGCGCAGCTGAACTGATTCAGGAGATTAATTTACAAGTGGGCGACAAAAGGTAAAGCNTTGGCCCTCCTGGCTGCCAGGGCACTGCTGGCTCATGTCCAACTTGCCCCTGACCAGAGTCCCCAAGTCCCTTCCCGTGCCGCTGATCTCCAGCCTCTGGTTCCCCAGTCTGTCCCTACACCCAGGGTTGCCCCGTCCCAGCTGCAGAATCCGGCACTTTCCCTTGTTAAACTTGACAGGGTTGGTGATTGCCCGGCCCTTCAGTATGTTCACTAGTATCTTATCGACTTCCCTCAATTAGGAAATCCTAAATGACTGTACATACGTGTGGAGATTGATCTGTACTCTGGTGGGGAAAACCCCAAAAATTACTGGCGAACGTGTGTCCGGGCCAGTGGCAGGGCCAGGGNATTAAAAGGAGTATTAAAAAAGAAGAGCAGAGCTACTTGAGCTGCCGCTCCGGAGAGGAGGGAAAGTCGGCTCGGCGGTGAGGAGGCTTCCGAGGGCGCAGCTGAACTGATTCAGGAGATTAATTTACAAGTGGGCGACAAAAGGTAAAGCCTTAAGGATGGATCGCTTGTGTGAGATGGAATGGGAGCTTTCGTGGAAAGGTTTATGACTTGTTTTAGAACGTCACTTTCGAATGTCTTTCGGGTGTTTTTCGACTTCAAAATGCTGTAAGTCTCTTACCCAAGAGCAAATAGGTAGCATAATTGGACAGATTTTAAGAGTTCACATTAAAGGCAAGAAAGTTAATGTTACTCTTCAGTGTCTTATTTTCCCCAAATGCCTCGTGTTCTTATTCAGCAACACTTGATGTGACCGCGGTTACTTCTTGGTGCGATCCGCCTAAAGCAAAGCTTTAAGTAATTCCACCGAGTTAAAATAATTCAACCAGCTGATCTTCCTTGTGCAAAAATGTATTTCTGTAGATGCATGCTTTTGAGTTTGCAGACCTGTTGCTTTGTACTTTCACCCTAGAAGATGTTCTCAGTGAAACACTACATACTCAACTGTAGTGATAGCTCTCTTTTGAGATTATAGCCTTAAATAGGCGAGAACGGGATATAATTTTTTATAATTATATTAAGCCTTTCAGACTTTGCTGAGCTTTTCAGGTAGACTTTGTTTTTTAGATGCATCAGCTAATTTGAAATTCATTACAGATAGTAAAATAATGCATGGTTGTGACCTACTAGTTTCATCTGCTGCTGCCCAAGTCTCAGGGAAATGTGACTGACTGTTCAAGGGATTAAATAAATGAATTTCATGTGGAAGTCAGTTGTGTGGAAAAAGTCCCGACAGCCTTGACACAGATCTGTATACTTGTTAAGGTAACAGTTCAATAGTTTGATCTTTTAGCTGAATAAGTGAAATCCATGAAATGTAAAACCAAACCACCTTTCCCTATCCTATATCTAGTACTTTGTACCAACAACAAAAAAAGAGAGTTTTTAGAGCATATTGTTTTTATGTATTTTACGTGACTCAAACCACTGCAGGAATGTCTTACTGTGGAGTAATACTGTTTATTTACTAGGTGACTGCATTTGTGAGATTAAAGGAGTAAACATGTACACTCCCAAAGTCCATAATGACTGAAAGACTTGACTTTGAAGGATTTTTTTTCTAATATAGTTAGTTTTTCTCAGTTAAAGTAGGAAACAAAATATTTTCTAGATCAAAATGGTATAACTACTCAATGTTAAGCCAAGTGCTGGGGTGTTTTGTGGTGTGGGTTTGGTATTTTTTTCAGTTTTGTCTTCTGTTATCTAGAATATTCATCTTTAAAAAACTCTATCTTCAGATGTTCCCATCTTTATTAGACCAATAGAACTACTGTAATTACTTCAAGATAAAATTTTATTTAAAAAAAATTAGTAAAACAAATTTAACATTTGACTAGTGTTCAGTAGTTTAAGTGCTGTGTACAATTGATCCAAGCTTTTTCCCACTTGCTCCAACTAGTCATTTTAATTAGTTTGTACTACTAGGCTGATTTTAGTAAGACTGCTTAACTTGCTCTGTGGTCTTTTTCAGTTCATTGTGGTGTCTTAAAGCATGCTCATTACTGTGGATTCTTTCAGTAGCTTTCTAATTGCAGACAATTTAATTTTAGTGGCTTCTGAAGTCGTGTGCAGGAACTGGGTACCTTCTTTCTCTCCCTCCTAAGATGTGCTGCATAAAGGCCCCAGTTGGTCTCAGCTGTGGGAAGAACATTAAAGTGACTTAGAAACACTCATGAAGTGCTCGTGAAGCCTGTGGTGTCAGAGCAGTACCTGAAGTTGTTATAGCAGTTAATTCCAGTCTCCTTTTCTAAAGTCCTCTGAGTCAGGTGTAGAAATAAAAATTCAGTGAAGTTCCTAATAGAGTGTGCTCTCAGTGGAACCTCCTGCGGTTGATAAATATTTCAAGAAGCTGAAAGTTAGTGATACATTTTAAATGCACTGCTAAGCTGAGATACTTCATGGTCCTTTGCATACACATTTGCATTATTCATTTGTGCTGTGCAGGTAGATAATGGGCCAAATCTATCTTTGGTATTACTCCACTGATTTCTGAGTAACTGAGCTAATTCAACCATATGTGTACATCTTGCTTTTTGGAAGTCCAAGGCAAAGTCGGAATTACTTCGGCAATTTTATTATACAGGTAAGACTTGCTTGTATACTAACTATTACTGTTTAGTAGCTTAGGCATTTCTTCATTTAAATAGTTGTAAGCAGATGGTATAATTTGATTTTTCGTCTTTTTCTGAAACAATTGCCATGTTTAGTGTTTTAGTTGCTAAAGTGACTGAGAGATGTGAGAAACCAGCGTTCTGTCATTGGTAAAAGTTCATCCTAATAACCTGCTAATGTAGAAGTTCTTGACACACTTTTTTTTTTTGTATCATGGTACACTCTCTCTGCATGTTTTAAGCAGCCTTCCATGCCTGGGTCCATGATCCTGATGTGCTACATTTGTCTTTATCTATGTATGCAGACTGTACACATATCTCTAAATAACTAGGTTCTTGCTTTAACTGAGAGGGAAAGCCTTGATCTATCAGCATGCACCAGATCTAAAATGCTGACACTGAGCAGGTCATTCACATGGCAGAGTATATAATGCATTTGATGGAAGCTACTATCCCTACATTTAAATCTGTGTAGTAAAGAGGTTGTTGTTTGTGGGGATCCTTCCTTGTTTCCTCGTTTGTTTCCCAAAATTTTGATGACAAATTTAACTATTTGAGATCCAGAGAGATCCTTTCAGAAGACCCTTAGCACGGGGTTCATGCTATTATGAATGCTTTCTGCCAGAGATCAAGGCCTTTGCATGGCATTCTCAGAATGCTCATTCCAGTAATTGGCTTTTGAAAAAGCTAACCTCAAAATTAAAGCAGGAACTTTGTCCTCCCTGCAGTAAACACATGAACATCGCTGTCAGGTTGAGTGCTACAAAAATGTGCAGTTTTGGGGATCTGGAGGAAAAAGTAGGTGGAAACACAACTGCATGTCAGTATTTAATACACCCTGTGTCTGACATTTTCTAGTGATAGTGTGCACAGCCAAATTAGTCAGCAAAAGTCCTTCATTTTATCACAGCACATTGCAGCAAATCAGAATTTGGGAGTCAAAAAGAAAAACACCTATACATTTAGGATGTTGCCAAGGAATTAGCATCATTGTATGTAACTCCTGTTAAAACCAGCTCTAAAAGTTTTATTCTCAGTGGAATGAAACATGTTTAAGCCAAGTAACTTCCACAGCTTTAACAATTGTCAGAGAAGTTCAGAGTTGGGATACCTCTCTCTTCTGTGCTAGGTCTGTAAAAGTCTACTGAGATTGCAATAAGCATTTATTGACAGTTTCTTCTAAAACTATAGGCAGAGAAATATTATCTTTTTGAACTCTTAAACATTAAATTGTTTGGTGATCAGCAGGCACTCGGACAGATGTCATCTTGGTTTGTTTTTTTTTCCTAGTTCTGGCATCAGTTTTCCTGGTAGTGATGAGTACTATTTTTTTTTGTTTTTTTTTTAAAGAAAACTTGAGTTCTTCTAAGTAATATTACCACTGAGCAGGTGTGCACTGTGTGTTTAAGGTATTTTGATTGTGTAACGAAGAAATTTATGCTGATTACTACCATTCTCTTAGCTTTGTACAAGTGTTGTGCAAGGATATCTACATGTGGATAGAGGTACCAAACAGTCAGTTTGGAAACTGAGGGCAGAAGATGCCTTAGCTTTCTAGTCCATACAGGCTCTTGTTCTGGGCATGTGCTCAGGGCTGTTTCACCTAGAACAGGTACCTACTCCTTGTGATGTTTGCGTGCACAATGTTGGTTGCCATGGTGGGAAAAGGGCAGGCTGCATGTTCAGCCTACTGGATGGCCCAGCAGACTAAATGTGAGTAACAGCATCTCTTCTACAGCCTTAGTTGTGTAGTTGCTCATTTCTATTTTGTGAACCCACTGCACAGTTGGAATTTGTAGTAAATCTGAAGTGTAATTTGAGTTTGCTTTTCTGTGTTTCCATCGTTTTCAACTTTTCTTAACTGACAGAGTTCATGAATCTGCAAAAGGGACATGCCAAAACCTGATACAGATTTCTTGCATAGAGGGTTAAAATGACTGCATCATCAAGAATTTCAGAGAGGTGTTGTTGACTAAAATGTAGAAAACAATATAAAAGTGAAAACGTAGTATTACACACTTGTAGGTTTTTTGCTGTTAATTTAATGGCCATCTTCAGGAGGATCAGTATTTTATTGCTGAGCCTAGTCTAGCATGAACCTGCTAATTGTGCTTTTGTCTTTTAGAACATTGAACCTGTTAGTCACAAGATGGCCCTTAAGCAATAGAAAAGTCAGCTTGTTGCTGGTAACCAACTAAGAAAACCTAAAATATTCTTCTAATGCAAGAGATGGTTAATTGTCAATAAATAAAGACAAAGGATTCAAATAGAAGGATAGCAGAGATTTGAAACAAACAAACCCCTCCAAATCCCAATAAACAGTTTTGGGGTTGTTTTTTTTTTTATTTATTTTTAATTTTACAGTGCTGCATGTGTGCCCTGCCCTGATTTCTGGTTCGATTTCTTTTGGCTCCCTAGCTGACTTTCTCAATTGGCTTTTTATGTGATAAAAATTGAATAGTCAAATTTCAGATTGAGAGTCAAGCGTGCAAATGGCTCCATGACAGCTTTCTGGGAGGAGCGAGTTCTCATCTTTGTCCGTGGCCTGTGCTCCTTTTCTCCACCTCAGTCTGCACAGTGGCTCTGTTGTTTTTCATTGTCTGTCTTTCTGTGGCATTCAAAGCCATTATGTGTTCACAGCCCTATACTGCTGCACTATGACTCTTTTTAAATAATTCCCACCTAATTGATACTCAGTCACATGGGTAAAGTCCTTTAAAAAGGCTCCTGTCATCCCAGTCCCTGCCCTTAGCTGGGGAGAGAGATGCTCCTCAGTTCTCATGTGAAATTCTGAGCCATCAGGGAGGAAAGTTTGTGGTTGCTGAGTCAGAGGAAATATTTTTAGTGATTTGTCTCTAGTACTTTCTTGATTTTTTTTTTTTTCCTAATGAAATTGATGCTTTCAGTCAAAGCCAGAAGTTCTCAGATGGTTTAAAATGAGGTATCAAGATCTGCTGAAATTATTGATTAGGGGACCTTGGCTTACTTACCAGGAGATGAGTCTGTGTTGGGCTGCCTTATGGTCCCCTTGTAGTTGTGGAAGACTTTCCTGAGCTGATAGAATCCGTATGTTTTGTTTGCTCTTGCTGAAACTGTTACACAACTGCTTTAAGTAACTTCAGCCATAGTAAACTACACCACATCTTGGCATATCCTGTGGAGGAAGTGAAATGTCACCAGCTTTATCTGCGCAAATTGTATTTGAAATCATGCACTCAGAAGGATGTAATTAACAGAGGAAAGAAAATAATATATAAACTGTGAAAGCCCTTGGGCTTTCCTAAATAATTTTACAGCATCCACACCATATTTGTTCCCTTCTAAACAGTTGCAAGGTTAGACATTGCACTGGAAGGGTGTGTGCTTGACATTCATAAAGTTTCAAACACTGATACATTTTGGGTTTAATTTTAACCAAGCACAGATGCCTAAAAAGTCATTTCCAGTAAATGATTTGCCGGTGCTGGGATCTGAAGAATAACTCGTGTTCCCTAATCTATTAATTGAAGAAAATATAGAAAAGAATTTAGAGCAATTTTAGTTTAATATAATTGTTCCCGTATGCGATTAATACTACATGTGAGTATTGAGCAACCCTAGCATTAATCATATTTCCTTCCTCATAATTCTATTTCTGCATATACTCAGTTCACTGTAAGGCTATATATGCTCTGGTCCAGCAATGATTTGTGATTTTATTCACAAATAACAGAGACTGTGTATTCAGTACCAAAATATTAAATGTTTTGAAATGTAGTTACAGAGGTGGGGAATTTTCCTTCAGCAAGAGCACAATGGAGTGTATAGATTTCTCAGTCATTTTTGTCATAGGAGTTAGGCTTTAGATATGTCTTGCATCCACTTTAGAGGAGGTCATGTTATACCTCCATTCTCCCATTACTGCTCTTGTGATGTGCTGGCAGTCCATGGTTTTGGTTTGATTTGGTTTCCAGCTTTTTTTTTGGTTGTTCTTTGGGTTTGTTTTGTTTGTTTGTTGTTGTTTTGTTGTGAGATTTTTTTTTTGTGGTTCTTTTTTGTCTGTTTGGTTTTGTGACCATTGCTTTGTTTCATAGATGAAATAACTACTGTCTTTGCTTTTCAACTGTAATGTTGTAATTGCTCTGAGTAACCTGTGTACTTTGTTTCTAATAAATATTTACCAAAAGAATTAGTTGTTTAAATAGTTTTTGGTATACCTATAAGTGGGATTTTTCAAGTGCCATTTCCTCTCTTAAATAAGCTTCTGCAGCTGTTTTAAAGCCCAAGTATGTGCACATACAGTGCTGAATTATATAAACAATGATGTCAACATTAGCCATGTTCAAATTTGCTATTTAAATAGGAACTTTACCTGGAATATGCATCTATATACTCTCAGTGCTCATTGCACAAGTTGCCTGTCTTTGAAGAGTGACGGTTCACACGTTATTCCTAACAAACTTATTTTCACAGTACCTTTTACTTTGACAATCTGCTATTTTCAGTGTTTTTAATAGTGGTTTAAAGTATATTTTAAAAGTAGTATTAAATTATCATAATGAACCTATGCAGCACATCATAAATAAGTTATTTCTAGTATTGTATGAGCTGTCTGTCTTGTACTGTAAATTTTGTACAATGCGAACTTGCTGTAGGTCAGACACATGTTCCTTGATTCAATTGATGGAGTAGGCCAGAACTTCATTTGCTTGGTAGGTGTAATTCTATGCTGGAGACCTAATGCTAAGTCACAACTTCAGAGGCAGGGAAGGGGTAAACAACAAATAAAGTCTTAAAAGATAGTGGTGATATTTTGCATTTGGACATCTAGCTGGCATATTGGTCCTTCCAACTAAAGAAAAAAGGCTGCTTTTATTTTACAGAGCAATAAAAATGTATAGACATTTTCAAGGAAAGATGAAACCAGAAGGGTTATAGATCCATCAGATAGGGAATGAGATCCAAAGCACCTTTGCAATGTCCCTGGAGGCATCTCAGGACTGGGTTACACTCAAATGGAATGGGCAAAGCTCATCTTTTTCCTCTGGACTATGGCAATACACTATGTGCTGGATCACCTGAAAACATTCCTTAAAAGTTACAGGATTTCCTTTAATGGATAAACTCTTGATAGCAGCTTCTTGATACTTGTATCTTTAGGCTCACTTCTTTAGCCTATCATGACAGGATTTTTTTTTTTTTTAAACATTGCCAGTTTGTTGTGTTGGTGATGACTTGCACAGGGACACAATAGCATTGCTTCAGAGCACGTGCATTACACATGTGAATTTATCTCTTTGCAGAAAATGTTACCTGAACTAATATTCTCAAACACCAGGAGTCTACTTCAAGTATATGAAATTATATTTAAAGCCTTGCCATCTGGAAAGACACAAAGCTTCTCAGCCTTGTGAACGTGCTTGTTGATATTTGAGGAAAAAATAGAGGGAATAAATATGTCTGTGGCTCCTTTGTCATCCATGTTCCTGCACTGCTAACATGAAGACAGAAGTGGAGATGTTTTTTAGGATAAGATGCTTGCTGTTTTAAATACTAGCAAATTTCTACATACTTTGGAGTGTAAGCCTTTGCTATGATGCATAGTCCAGCAAAGCAGCTGCCTGTCACTTGCAAGTGCTCACAAGTAGACAGCCCCCTACAATGCAACTTGAGGCTATTTCTGATACTACCTGAATGATCAGATTGCAGGCTAGTAAGCTGGCAGCATCTGAGCTGAAAAATCTTGACATCCCTGACTTAGGTTTGCACTTCTGTGCTTTTCTAGAGAGCAAAATCCAGAAGCAACTTGACAAGTGTGGTTAGTTTGCTAAGCAGCCAGTGTTTCTGGGAGCTAGGTGATGTTAAAATCAGACTGGTGTTAGTGTTTCTGTGCTTAAAAGTGTTTCCAGGGTTAATCTCAGACCACTGAGGGAGTCTCAGGCAGTTGAGGGGGATGTGTGTTCTGGCAGGCTGCAGGATGGCCTTACTTCCATTGGGTCTCCTGTGGCTTACTCAACTTTCAGAAACTGAACATTCTCTTTGTCATTACTTTCTCTTTGCTTTTTCCCCCAGAAATAATTGGTGCATTAGGAGTAAACAAATACAGCAGTGATTCCAGCAGTGCTTCACCACTTTCTTCTCCCAAACTTTTGCTCTGTGCTCACTCCTGCCCTCTGTACTGATGTATTATGTGTGGGTTCTGCTGCGTACTTGAAGAGTTCTCTGAGTTAGGGGTGTAATTTTCTTGTCTGATATTAAGTATTGAACCATATGTTATGTTTTTCATTAGGAATTGTGTGTCTGCAAATATTTTATAATGAAATCCTTCTTTTTGAGTTACTGAAATGCTTAGAAATTGCATATATGGCTGTGGTAAATGCAGTATTAGATATAAGTGGACTCATTTGCTCCTAAGCAAGAATACATGTACAAATAGCACCTGTATCCATCTGAATAAGGCTTTATTTTGTCTATATATGCATAAAGATTAAAGTGGGTTTTGCATATTTCTGATTTGCTTTTTCCAAACAAAATGTGATTTATTTGCTAGTTTATTTTAAATTTTGAGATATTATTGAATCCTACTATTAGTCAGTGCCCTGCTATCAGTCACTGTTTTGCATACTTAAAATCTATGACATTATTTGACTGTCAGTATCTCTTCCTTCTGTAGTGTGTTCAGGGGCTTCAACTCAGAAAGGCTGGTACCAATAATCTCAACTTTTCCTATTCTTATTTTAGTTCTTTGGCATCTGTTTTATAATGCCTTAAAATGAAAATAAGCTTGGATAAATGTAAAGGCAGTGTCTGGACACTTGTTTCTGGAAATAACTTCCTTGGGTTCGTAAGTTGTACAATAGGGGTGGCTGTGGCATAGCTGCAGGACACAGCAGCTAAAGAAGCTGCCTGCTTGGCTGTGACCTCCAGATAGACTCTGGATATCTGTTTAGACAAACTCTAAAAAGCCTTATGATTAAGCTTTTATTGCACATGGGCCTCCTAACTTTATCTTTTAACATTTTTAAGACAGGAAAGAGACAGAATCTAAGTTTTAATCAGTACTGGCTCTTGTAAAGCTGTCCATAAAATCAGTGAAATTCCTGTTTGGACATAGGTGCATTTTCCAAGCTCTTACACAACCTACTTGTGTGGGTTCCTGTCTTTCCTTCCTTTAAACTTTTATTTTTAATATTCATGGAATGCTTTAAAAGAATAATTAGCCATTTTGTTATTTGGAGGGAGAAATCAGATGCAGATTTGAGACAGTCAGCATCGGGACTTGGCATTTTATGATAAATTTTTCTGAATGACAGAGTAGGTTTATTTAAAAAAACTGAACACACTCTTCCATCTAAAAATCAGTATATTTGAAAGGGAATTTGCAAAAAAATTTAAATACAAGCATTGTGAAGGGATTGAAAGTGTTTCTCAAATGGGAGCCCAGTCATTACTGTTTGGCAGCACTGTCCTTATTGTTTCAGAATATCTTTGTGCATGACATAATATTATTTTATATATATATAAAGGAATTAATGTTCATTATGATTTTTATCATTCACCTCATACTGATTTCAGTTGAAGTTTTGAAGCATGCACCAGTAAGCTGCAATATAACTTTGAGAAACAGTATTTTTAAAAAAATAGTTTGAAAAGTAATTAAAAAAAAACCAGTTTACAAACAAAATCTATTTGGCTCAGTTTACCAAAACATGAGCAGGATTCAGAAACAGCTTGTTGGCTGAGCTCAACAGCAGGAGAAGCTGTAGTCAATCAGTTCTGCCCTCTTCAGCAGGTGTAATACCATTTGATGGAAATTGCAATACATGGTTTCAGGGGACATGTGGATAATGTGTCCAGCTGATAGCAACATCAACAAAGTATAGAAAAAAACATGGGCAGATGTTTGGCTTATTCTGTCTACATGGTTATATGTACTTAAATTCACTGTAAGGGAGTTTATCTACTGTCGTGTTGTGGTTTGCTCTCTTACAAAGAAGGATTTTATGGCAAGCTGCTAATCTTGCAAAACAGTTCACCTGTTGCAGCAGCCATATTTTGCAGCCTTAGCTGCAGGTTTCTTACCTTTTTTTCCCCCCTCCCTACTCTTTCTTTCAAAAAATATTGAAGTGCTAGGTTTGACTACAGTGGGATGAATTGCTTTATGGTTTTGACATACAGCAGGGTATTCTTGCAGAGTGACTGGATACTTCAGACCTTCACAGACAGAAGATAAATTGCACACTTTTCAAATGTCACCCTTAGAAAAAAAAGGAAGCCCCTAGGTTTATCTAACTGAATAACTTTTACTTTTGATTTTTGTTTTCTTCTGTGTGTGCCACAAGTATATCTACTCCTGATATTACTGAAATAGAATGTTGACTAAACTTGATCTATGGATTACTAAAATATATCAATAATTACTAAAAATATTTAGACAGATGATTAACTTGTGCCTCATTATTCTTCAGATCCATTTATATATAATTAAAAGTGGTGGTGTATCCAGCTCCTGTGTCATCAGGAGGTCCTGTTGGCAGGGGTAGAGCATCCTATGTCTATTATCTGCTCCTGTCTCTTTTCATTCCCACTACTAGAACTCCTTAAAATTCTAGATCAACACAGCTTGCAAATTTAAATTCAGTGAAATTCTAGATCAACACAGCTTGCAAATTTAAATTCAGTGCTTTGTAAGATTAATTCAAAAAATGTATCAAACTATAATTTTGAAGCTGATGTGAGCATTTAAAGAAAAGGGGGTTTATCTGCTATTCATTTAATGCAGCATGAAATTAACATCTGAATCAAACAGCAAAATTTTAGTAAATAAGATACAGCATTTATTATGAGGCCTCATTATTCCATATGCATAGCAATATTTTCAAAGTGTAATATTTTCTTCTTCCTAAGCTGCTCAAAATGTTTCCCCCTGTTTTTCAACAAGGCATTGTGTGTTGATGTTTGTAATTAGTTCATTTGCATATCGTCATTGTCATTAGAAAGTTCACATTTTCAATGGTTACAGTTGTCTGAATTATCCAAAGCTTTCTCATTTAGAAATACTTGAAATTATAATTTAGGTCACATAGATTTTATGCTAACCATTATTTTCAGTGTTATTTCTCACATGACTGCTTCTCAAGCTTAAGCTTGTTTCACTGTAAATAATTCTGTAGTTTCCATTTTAGTGGTATTCTGACTGTAGAGTATTTCTTTTAGGGAACACATAATTGCAAGTTATTTAGGTGAGGCACTGTATTCAGAGCCATGTGTACTCAGTTGCTATGGAGACACCTGTCATCCTGTCTTCCTAGGAAAGTGATAGTCCAGTATGGCACCAAACATGCCCAAAGCAGTGGTGTGCAGAAAATTTGCTAGCAGGTACAAAACCTGTGTCACTGGATTTGAGAGATGTGTTCTGTAAATTCAGGAAAGGAAGGTAAAATCCTAAAAAACCCCAAAAGCTGTCTACTTTGGCTTACCTCCAGGAGGTTATACTCCCTTCTATCCAGTCCTGACAGTAATCCAGTTTCCAAACTTCATAAGGCAATTAGGATTCTGTAGAGACTGTACCCTATGCAAGTACTGGATCCAAAAGGGCTCCCTGCGTCTCTCCTGTATCAATGAGCTGGAAGAACAAAAGGTAGGAACTGTTTGCAGTGTTTGCGAAGCTGCTTAAAGAGAAGGAAGCTGATTTATAAGGGTTTAATTTTCAAAGTCCTCCTCTTTAAGTGGTATTACACTGTTGGAGGAGTTTGCTCTTCCAAAAAATAGACATGAATTGTGGTTAGAAACACTTTATATTCTGATGATGGTGTCAAAGACATCCCAAACATTGTTGCAAGGTCTCTGCTCACTCTTCATGAATGTATTCAAGGGAGGGTATGCTGTATTTCTCTCTCTTTCTGGCTTTTCTCTGCAATGGACATGAGCCAGAGAAATGTCTTTCCTGGTCAATGCAGTCTCTTGTTTGAGGAAATGAAGTAGAGTGCATCCCATTAAATTATTTCTTTCATTCTAATTTCAGTGACTTTGCTTTTGGAAAGGATACACACTTTGACAGCCATATAATAAGAAAAACTGGTCTGTACTAAATTGAAATCAAGCTTTAGGGATGAGAAAGTAACACAATAATAAGAAAGCTTTGGTAGAGGTGAAATTTGGCTGAAAATTCTTATTTTGGTACACTAAATATATACTTTCCCTTTTTAAGCCAGAGAGAAACTTGCTTTGTAAATTTTCAGCACTTGCTAAATGAGTTTGATGTCACATTTCGCTTGTCACATGATTGGATAATGTAAAATACACAAAGAATTGACCACAAACCAGGTCCAGAAAATTAAGTAGCTCTTCTTGTATTCTTACAGTTTAGCATTGCAAATGTTTCTGGTACTTGTGTATTCCAGTCTGGTGAGACTCTCCTCGAAAGGGTCTGAAAGCAAGGAGCCAGACTTACTCAGCAAAGAGGCTTCTCAGGACTATATCCAGTGCAGCTCTCAGTCTAGGCAAAGTTAGTGTTTTGCATGTCACAGGCTATTGTTTAAATTAGAGTGTCTGTGAACTGAGAGGAATGAACTTTGTAAGATAAGGCAAGTGGGACCATCTATGATGAATTCAGAAAATAAAATAATATTCTCCCATATTGATATAATTGGACATCCTATCCATTCCTAGCCCTCAGGCACACTAGGAAGAAGTTACACCTCTCACACTGGTCAGACAGAGAAAAACTCTAGAAAATCTCTTTTACTGCAGAAGTGCTCTAAGAGAGAGAGTAATTTTGATGGCAGAAAAAAAATGTTATGTAGTACAATGTGCCTGACAACTGTCTGGTCAAATTTTTCTGCTTCTGGGATGACGTGTTTGCCTCAGTAACCTGTATAAGGTCTGTTTCAGACAGGAGCTGTCCTGTAACTCTATGCACCATTACACTTGGAGCCACTTGGCTGACAAGCAGCCTTGCCAAAAAGCCTTGAGGGGTCCTAGTGGACACCAAGTTGAACATGAGCCAGAAATGTGCCCTTGTGGCAAAGAAGGTAACCAGTATCCTTGGCTGCCTTAGGAGGAGTGTTGCCAGCAGGTCAGGGTAGGTGATCTTCCTCCTCTGCTCAGTGCTGGTAAGGCCACACCTCAAGCACCAGGTCCAGTTCTGGGCTTCTTAGTTCAAGACAAATAAGAATATATTGGAGGGTGTCCATCAAAGAGCCACTATGAGGCTGAAGGCACTGGAACATCTCTCCCTTGAGGAAAGGGAGCTGACTCTCTTCAGCCTGGGGTAAAGAAGACTTGGGAGAGGAAGTCATCAATATGTACAAACACCTGAACAGAGGCTACAAAGAAGAGTGGGTCAGATTTTTTTCTGTGGTGCCCAGGGAAGGACCAGAGGCAATGGACACAACATGAAACATGGAAAAGGTACTGTATGAACACTAGGAGACACACTGTAACTGGGAGAGTGACTGAACACTGGAACAGGTTGTCCAGAGAGGCTGTAGGTTCTTCTTACTTAGAGATATTCAAAAGCTACCTGGACAGCTTGCTCAGGGTGGCCCTCTGTGAGCTGGACAAGGTGACCTCCAGAGGCTCCTGCCCACCTCCACCCTTCTGTGATCCTGTAAAGGTGGCTGCCATGCATGGTTAGGGTGTATGTCTAGTGCTGATGCATTATATCCTGGTTTGTGAATGGATTGGGGATTGGAAACAGTAATGTTGCATCTTAGTTCTGTTGTGCAAGCAGAGATTGCAGTTCCAGATTCTCATTATTTCAGGCTAGCGAAGATCATTCAGAAGTGTCACATCCCATCTCATTTCTGTCTTTGAGATATTTGGCTCTGCAAATCACATGGCTTTGACAAAAAATCCCAACACATACACAGCTCTGAGATGCTGCAAAATCCAGCTAAAACTTTGCTACCACAGGCTTGGTATTTCTGATTTGTGAAGTAAAAACAAGGTCCCCTTGTGCTGCTTCAGTTCATGGCAAGTACATACCTCTAGTTCCCCTCAGCCATGAATAGCCCGAAATCCACCTGCTGTACAGTCAATGTGCTCTTGAAGGGCGGGAGAGACAAATGTTTTCTGGTCATCACAGATCTGCTCCCACTTACCAGTAAAACTGGGGACTCCATCCACCCCATCTCATGGGCTTGAACAGCAGCAACTCTTACCAGACATGAAGGGAGATTTTCAGGCTGCATGGTGCTGCCAGGGCCCTTAGTTCCTCCCTGGCTGTGCAATCAGCTTCCCTCTTGTCCCTGGTTTTTCAGAATTCCTTGTCCAGGGAGGTGAGAGGGAGCTTTGCTGGAGGGGTGATTCTCATTCCCTCCCTCTCTGACTGGTTTGGAATGACTTTCCTGGCGCTGCCATGGAAACAGTGCCCAGAGTCACAGAAGAGGGAGTATGTGTGGTATTCAGCTGCTGCCAGGTGTGGGGAGGAGAGAGCCCTCATTTTACCCAGTCCAAGTTCCCACTGGAGGAAGAGATGTCAGATTTATATACGGGGGGCAGAGGGAAGAACAGTATGGCTCTAAACCACAGCTCAGAAACCATGTCTGGAAATAAATTTGAATTCCCTGTCTGCCATTAAATTCACTTAAAACACAGAGTTTTAAATTCTGCATGCATGGCTTGTTTTCACTTACTTTGCCTTTCTTTTTCAATACTGTGACATCATGAACCTTTTTTTTCTTTTTTTTTTTCCTGAAAAGGGCGCTGCAACTCCTCCCTGCTTGTTCTGCATTTGGGATCAGGGAGTTCAGTAATATGCATTGTATGAGACAGGTCTTGGACCTGTTATCAACACTGCTAAAAGGTTCCTAGCAGGAACCCAGTTCCACAGGGACAGATGCAGTTTTGATGGCTGTGTTTTGATGTAATAAAGACTTGAATTTCACATGACTTTCACAATACTGTCAATGAAATATTCCGATTGAAGTAATGCAACAAATTGATTCGATCATTATTTCTACTCACTCTCTCTCCCCTCTTTTTTCTTTCCCCTGAATCAGTGAAAGTAACAATGATTCCTATGCTCTCTTATTTTGTAATTGTATCATAGCAGTAATTTTGATATTCCTTCTGTAAGGAACATCCCTGTAGAAATGCTTCTCTCTGTTTTAGTCTGCTGACAGTTTCCTCGACATCATTTTGGTGGCAACTGAGTAGTCTTTGAACAGAAATCTGTGCTGTAATTGTGGAAGCAGCACAATTGTCTTAGTGAGGCATGGTAATTCTGGAGTGCAGCAAGTGTTGCTTGTGTGTTTGGAGTCCCAGAGGCATAAGTACAAATCCAGTCCAGTATATTTATTCTGTTCTATTTCTTGTTTTACTTACAATGAGAAATACAAATCTGGAATCTTTCTGTTTGAGAAACTCGATAGAAAAATCTGTTTTGTGTTTTATTGAAAGAATAGCCTGGATTCCCAATCTGGATGTTTTTATGGATGAAAAACTATTTTTCTGTAGAAAAACCTGATACACTGTATTTTCTGATATCTGTTTGGTGACAATAAATGCATGTTTTACTAGCAAGAAGAGCCATTGTTGGTCGAATGAGCGGTCTTCACTGATGACCTAAGGTATTCTAAAGAGTAAGAACAGGGTCATAATATGCGATACTGTCTTCTAATATTCAAAAGCCGCCTGTTTTCAGGTTTCCATGACCCAGTGAGGTTATGATGTACTTAGCAACCAGCAAAAGCAGCATGCCTGTTACATAAAAAAATAATTTTCTTTCATCTGTTTTCAAGTCAGTAGGGTGCTTCTGGGTCAAAATCAGAGCTATTGAGGGAAGTCTCATGGTGTCTGCTATGGACTTAGATGAGGAAGAAGAGGTGGATCAAGCTTTTTCTTCCAAGAGGCCTCAGGCTCTGGTTTTCAAGAAGGAATTCAACCATTCTGGTACTGGCAAAACAGCACAGTGGTGCATAACAATTTTGGGCATTTCCAGGGTGAGTTTGGAATAGCTTCTTCATGTGGTCCTGGATGGACCAACTAGGAACAGTGGTCTCCTGGACTGAATGTTTATTAATAAACACCTGTTGGAAGATAAATATGTCAACAGCAGCTGCAGACACTGTAAGAGCAGAGAGGCCAAGGACTTGAGGAGGCCAAGTGATCGATCAAGTAAAGACCTGATCTTCAGAAAAGCAGATTTCAACTCAAACAGGGAACTTCTAGGAAGGATCCAATGGGAACCTGTCTTGGAGGGCAAAGAAGCTCAGGAATGTTGGGAGATTTCCCAGTGCAGCTGCTTCTTGAAGTACAAAAGAGCAGTCTATCCCCCTAAGCAGGAAAAAGAGCAGACATATAAAGAAATCAGTTGGAAAGGCACCAAGCTACTAAGAGAGCTCAAATGAGAAAAAGAGCATTGGAGCAGTGCAAAAGGGGACAAACTTCCAAAGAGAAATATAGAGGTACTGCTTCAGTGTGCAGAGATGCAATTAGGAAGGCAAAAGCTCAGCTGGAACTCAAAGTAGCAAGGGCCAGCCCCTGCTGCTGCTAAGGGCCAGCAAGTTCATCAAAAATGGCACAGGGAAGGCTGAGGCACTCTCTCTTCATGGGTAATGTCAGGCCCCAAAATTCTGTCAAGAAGCAAGAACAAAGCAAATGGCAAACCACTGGGGGTACAGAAGGGTCAGGTGTTGTTGCCGTTCAGCCCCAGTGCCCTGCATAACTTTTTATTGTTACCTAACTTTGTTAACCTATTGATCATTCCTTGTTTCAAGTCATTTTATGTAATAAACAGTGTGGAACATGGAACCAGAATTTCACTGGTGGACACCTTCAGCTGGGAGATTTTGCCATTTATTTCCTGATTGGACCTCCTACTTAACAAATGTCACAGTTTGGACAGGTGTCTACCAAGAAAGGCAGGAGCCTCCCTTGGGATGAGAAATATAAACCCCCCTTCTTTCCGAATTAGTGGTATTTTGAAATTAAGGGGCTCTCAGGTAAAGATGGTAAAGATCTGTTATTCCTATTCCCTAAGTGTTTATATCGGGTGAAATAGGTGACACCAAACCAGACCCAGAGAACCCACTGGCAGCTGCTCTCAGGTGTCAGGCACCTTCCCCTCGGTGCAGTTCCGGTCCCGGCCGGCAGGGGCGCTGTGGCTCCGCTGGGCAGGGCAGGTGCGATGGTTCCCCCGCGGCTGCAGGGGGCGCTGTGGGGAAGCTCGGGGAGCAGACGCCAATGGCGGCTCGACCGCAGCGATCCCGGGGTGGTGGCTGAGATGTGCTGGAAACCCCGCGGCTCTCTGGAAACCCGGGACACCTCAGCAAGCGGGGTGGGAGTGCGGGGCTGGTGCAGTGGGAACTTAGAGCAGTGCCAAAGAAGCGGCGGGGCCGGGGCGGCAGTGGTGCTGGCACGGTCCGGTCCAGAGCCGGGAGAGGTGGGCTCAGGATCTCGATGTCCCCAGGTGAAAAGAGTTCCCCTCTCAG
>VZRX01022594.1:4905-46264 GCA_013398075.1 Notiomystis cincta | reverse complement strand
TTCTCTTCAATGAACCCTTTCATATCCTCACCAGTGGTTTTACAGACTCTCCGGGCAGATTCTTGCTCCTGATGCATTTGGAGAAATATTTGTTGGTTGCTTCGATGCCTTTGACTATTTGTCCCTTAAAGTCATACTGTGCTCTCTTGCCTTCTTAGGTTTAACCTATGAGCATTTATGCTCCTGTATTTTCTTCACTTGAAGATGATTTCAACTTTCAGAAAAAGTGGGTTTTATTAGTAACAGCTTCCTTTGCCCTCCCTAACTTTTTGTGTCTTAACCTTTTCTTGATTCACTGCCTCGACTCTCTACATTCATCATCATACACTTCCAACAATTTGTTTCCCTACTGTTTATAAATACTTTACTTCTAGCTTTAAGCAAACTTTTTGATATTTTTTCTTACATGTTTTCTCTTTTTATGTGGCTCCTAACTGGCAGATGCTCTGCTTTCTGTGAGGATGTTGGATTTAAGGACAGAACGATCACTAAGAGTGACTTCTCAACTGCAAGATGTGAAACTATCTTGCTTGAACAAGTCAAGAATTTAATCTTTGCCTGTGGGCATCCCAAGAACCTGTGTATGATATTATCCAAAATTCAGCTTATGTGCCACATCGTCGTGTTACTTTATTTCTTTTTTTGTACCGAGTGTTGGGGTAATTGAAGACTCTGAGAACTGTTGCATTTTGTACCCATCTTGCAAAATACATCTCTGCCAACTCCATACTGCATCAACACATATGTCAGCCCATAAAAGTGAGATTGTTTTACTGGTTCTAAGCTCTTTCCCTGCCTATCCTTGCCCAAACTACAAATGTTATCCTGAAATACATGTTCCTTACCTATTTGTTTTCAAACAGGTGATTTTTAGACTATAATTTCATTATGAAAACCGTTTTACTTTCTTCAAAAGATGAGCTATTCATACCAGAAATTAGGAGAATAAGATCATAATGATACTTCTTAAAACTAACATTTTCATTACTAATTGCTTTTCTCTTTCATAAGGAACAATATGAATCTGTTGGGAATTTCCTGAAACTGTGGTATTTCCGTAGGGTAGCCAGAAAAGGAATGAATTGCCTAATTATTTTACTAGTTCTCTTCTTTGTAATAAAAGATGTAATAAAAGAGGAAATATTCAAAAGCTATTAAAGTTAACTGCTACTGCCACAGAATCATCTCTGAGAGAAAATGTGCACATCTCAAGGGTTTGCAGTCCTTGAGTTCAAATTTTTTTAGCCCATGCTGGAGATTTTTTTCTTTAGTACTTCTTAGTAGCAGAAATAAATGAATTATTTGACTAATCAGTGTACTGTCTGCTAGAACACTAGAATTTTTGTTTATGAACATCAGTATATTTAAGCTGCATTTACAATTTTGATGTAATCCTTTATTCAATTGAAAGTTCATCCACATTCAGTTAGTGTAGCAAACTGCCTGTCTCAAGTGTGCAGAAAATCAAGCTTCTATGTTAGTTTCAAGACAAGAAGAAAAANATTTTTTTCTTTAGTACTTCTTAGTAGCAGAAATAAATGAATTATTTGACTAATCAGTGTACTGTCTGCTAGAACACTAGAATTTTTGTTTATGAACATCAGTATATTTAAGCTGCATTTACAATTTTGATGTAATCCTTTATTCAATTGAAAGTTCATCCACATTCAGTTAGTGTAGCAAACTGCCTGTCTCAAGTGTGCAGAAAATCAAGCTTCTATGTTAGTTTCAAGACAAGAAGAAAAATATAGGTATTCATTTGTATGTGCTAGGTTGTCTTAAAAAAAAAGCCCATCTTGGTTTGTTAGATAACTCTTGAATCTCTTAGTAACTTGCTAATGACCAGCTTTTTAATAGCTACTCGTGGCAATATTCATATCTGGTATCCTCATTAATTAATTCAGAAATTCAGAGACTATTGCAAATTATGGAGTCTGTTCTTGGATATGCTGTACTGACAGTCTATGTCTGGGTCGAGAAATAAGTCTTTCTTATAAGGAAAATCAAAAGAGAAAATTGTTCACCAGAATAATTTCTTCAATTCAAGTAGTCAAGTAGGAGAAGAGAAAGGGAATAGTTGGCTGCTCCTTTAGACATTCTGGACAGGTGCAAAGCTGATAATTTATCCTGCTGGTTCTCCATCTGTTCCCATTGCCTGGGATGATGTGTATTCTCACAACTCTGGAAGGGAGAACTAGTTCAGAGACATATAGATAGGGAGCTGGAGTACTCCCTGAATAAAATGCTGGAGAAGACCTCAGATCTCCAGGCATGTAGACAGACTGCTCAAGAAGGTGTGTGTGTCACTGGGGTGCACATACATTGGTGTGTGCTCTGACACCTCTGCAGCTATTGTTGGCACCTTGCCCAACAGAGCACAGATCTAATCTGATAAGAAAGGGAAACAAGAAGCTGAGGATGTTGTTCAGAACCAAAAAAAGGCTTTCTTAGTGCTTCAATGTCTAGGACATTTCTGGAAGTTTCACATTTTGTGACCATGTTGTTCAACTTCCTTTGCTTTTCACATGTCTTTAAACTATACAAATATATGTATAATTAAGCATCTTCTATGTGCAACAAGACTGTGTTGCTCTTTTCAGAACAAAATTACTCTGCAGATATGTAGAGAAAAATCAAGGTAAAAAGCATCAGTCCCTGGTTCTGTTTGATATATTAAATGTGCTGAAAATTTAAAGACAAGCTTCAAGAGCTGCTACTGTAAATGGAATTACCCTTTTCCACTTAGGCATAGTAAAGCTTTGTGCTTGGACAGCTGAGAAGTAAATGAGCATTACAAGCTTGGGCCAGTGTAAGACTGAAGGGTCAGGGTCTGTCACTAAACTCCAGCTGTACTTACTTCTCTTGCTCTCCTTGGAGAAGGCTTACCATCTTTGAGGATTTGTTTTGCTCTTACATTGAGCTTTACAAATAATAAGAGTAAGCCCTAAAGCAGGTCAAAATTGGTAAGGTAGAAAGTCAGTTTAATCTTACATCGTTCTTCAATTGCTGCTGCAGAGGGTGGAGAAGCAAAGCTATGACAGTAGAAAGCTCACAGTAGTTCTAATCCTGTCCTAACACTCCAGAGATTTTACTTACAGTTTACTGCTTTATGGACTGCAGTAGTTTGCATGGGAGGAAGTGGAATAGCACAGCAATCATGGTGGGTGATAAACCATTGGGAGTGTTGGCAAGGAATGCAAAAACTACTGAGAAGGAGAAGAAGAGTTAGCTTAAAGACTGAAGCTGAACACAAAACAGAAGAAAAAATGTGATAAGAAAGGACCAGAGCATTTGAAATAGAAAAATGGAGATAACTTGAAAAAATTTGGTAATTATGCTGGAAAAGAAAGAATGTCATTTCCCTAGGAACAGAAGTCCAGGCAGTTGGGCAAGAGAGCAAGGCTTGCTTGTAACTCAGAGGAATAGGGCAGTATGCCTGGACAGCTAAAACATGCAGTAGAATGCAATTGTCACCATATTTGTGTCAGGATCCTAAGCATAGAAAATAAAAAGAGGTCTTATTTCTATAAAAGTTGTTAAAGGCATAAAAGGGACTTCTTTGAAGTAATCTTACATGAAAATGAAGGACTAGTTTATTTTTAAACACTGTAATCAGCCAAACTAGTTCTTTATCCCATAAATAATCCATATGCATAATAGCCTAGATGCCATGCTAATCTCTTGTAAAGAAGCATGGAATTGCTAACACAGTAAAATCAGGTGAAGACATAAGGGAAGACTAGAGAAATTCAGGCTGATAAAGTACAAGCATTTATATCAAGTGAAATATGCCTTTATGTAATCATCATGATCAGAGAGTATGATAGCCTCTGATCTAATCAATATATAGATTAGATGGTTAGTATAAAGACTTGAAAAAATATTCAGAACTCATCAGTTCTAGGATCATTAAGAAAATAGGTTAAAAGATACTCTGAAGGTATGCTCCAGGCAAGTCTAGCTTCAGTGTTAGGTCAGATGTGAAGATGACTTTTCAGATCTCCAAGAATGGAGATTCTTCATGTACACCCTGTTCCAGTATTTCACTACCCTTGATGTATTGTTTGAGTTTGCGTGTTTTTTAAATTACTATTTTTGTTATTTGTATTTGTTCTTTTACCTTTTGTTCAGTTAGAATTTACTTCATTGCAACTTGTCACTGTTGCCTCTGTCTGCTTCCTGCATATGTCTGGCAAAAGCCTGGTGATGCGTTCACTATAATACACTTAAAGAAGTAAAAGTCTGTGACAACCATGCTACAGGCTCAGGGCAGAGTGTCTGGAAAGCTGCCCAGCAGAAAAGGACCTGGAGGTGTTGACTGACAGCAGCTGAACATGACCCAGCTGTGCCCAGGTGGCCAAGAAGGCCAGTGGCATCCTGGCCTGAATCAGCAACAGCATGGTCGGCAGGACCAGGGCAGTGATTGTCCTCCTGTACTCAGCACTGGTAAGGGCACACCTCAAATCCTGTGTTCAGTTCTCGCCCACTCCCTGCAGGAATGACACTGAGAGGCTGTAGCATGTCTGGAGGAAGACAACAGAGCTGGTGAAGGGTCTGGAGGGTCAGTCCTGTGAGGAGTGGCTGAGGGAGCTGGAGTTGTTTAGCCTGGAGAAAAGGAGACTCAGGGGTGACCTTGTTGCTCTCTACAACTGCCTGGCAGGAGGGTATTGCAAGGTGAGGATCAGTCTCTTCTTCCAGACAGCCAGTGAGAGGACACGGGCACAACAGTCTCAGACTGTGCCAGGAGTGGTTTAGGTTGGGCATCAGGAAGAATTTTTTCACTGACAGGGTTATTAAGCATTGGAACAGTCAGCCCTGGAAGCGTTCAGGAAAAGACCGGATGTGTCACTCAGTTCTGTGGTCTAGTTGACATGGTATTATTTGGTCAGAGGTTGGACTTTTGATCTTGGATGTCTTTTCCAACATTAATGATTCTATAAAATACATCCTCCCCAGACCCTCTCTTCTCCGTGCTAAACAAGGCAAATTCCTTCACCTCTGCTTGTATAATGTGTACTTTAATCTTCTGACCATCTTTGTGGCCCTCTGATGATAGTTTCAAAATCTTGTCATGTCTTACCACGGTGCCCCAAAGCCAACCACTGTACTCGAGATGCAGCTTAAGGAGTAACAAGTGAAAGGGAATAATTAGTTCAATTGTTTTCTTGTTCTGCTAGTAGCTGTCTTGTCAGTGCAGTGAAATGAGTGGTTGGCCATTGTCACCACAGGAATGCACTGCTGAGTCACACCTCTGTGTCCACCACACCCCCAGATCCTTTCTGGGGAGATGCTGCACTCTTACATAGGGTTCCATCCTAGAGGACTGTTTGTTTTTCTTTCATGAGCTTCATGACACTCTTGTTGGCGTATTTTTCCACCTTGTCAAAGTTCCTCTGAATGGTAGTCCTGCCCTCCAGTGTATGAATTGCCTCCTTCAGGTTGGTTACCTGAAAACTTGCACTTGCTTATAGGTGCAGTCATCTCTCCTTAAGATTTGCAAGAACGGACATACCCACCGCTGAGTTTCTGCCACCTCTCTGCTTGTCTGATTACCTTTCTGTGAGCTTTTTCCATCACCCCCATGTTATTCAGTCTAATGGAAGAATGAAACAATCCAGTGAAAAAGGATAAGAACAGAACAAGTGAAAACACAGTCCGACACTGGAGAGTGTAGAGAATGCGAAAGGTATTGATTGGTAGATGCTAAAGCCCAGTTTTGAAGCTTTAGAACAACGTTTAGTGTCAGATGTGTAGGGGCATTGCTAGTGGTGTTTTTTTCCTGTTTGAAAACATGAAGACACTGTTTTCCTTCTCTTTACAGGATGGGCTGTCAGGTCTGGTTTGTGTCTGATGCTATCTGTCCCTAGATTTCTGCCAAGTTAAACGTTCCTAGGTTTTGCTCTTTTCCTTAGGAAGTATGTGCTCTAGTTTTTGCTGCTCATGTGTGTTTGGTACAATAGGCTAAGAATAGTTTGTTACCAACATCACTCTGAGTAGTGGTGCTCACTTGGAGTGCATAGATGCGGGATATATGGAATTGTGCATGATGTCATAGCATGTGCCTAGGAATGTAGACATACTTGTGATGTTAATTGAGGTATGTCTTTTCTTGTTTCACAGGTTACAAAAAGGTAGAACTGATGTTGTACACTTCTACAGCCTGTGTACTTTTTGAAGTTTTGTGGTTTCTAAGATGCTCATTTGAAAGATTTCAATACCACAGACAATTTATTTGTTTGTGTAGCTGTAATCAGGCTTCCTGTATTCATCTCACCAGGGATTCCCAACCTGGCTTATCAGTGCTGTTATTTGTCTGAATTTGAAGATTCAAATGATCACCAGTGCCCCAATTAGGTTTTGTATAGCATCTTTGCAATCAAAAGCTAAATACTTCTTCTTTTTTAATGTCATGACCTAAAGATTCTTAGGAACCTAATAATTTTGCAAGCCTCTTGTACCTGCATTTAGATACTTTTTTTAGTTGTTTGTTTGGTTTTTTTTTTTAATCAGCTGCTTTTTACTATCACTACTGATTTTGTCAGGTCTTTTGCTTAGCATTGATACACATCTCTTTGTTAAAGGATTGAAGGATTACTTTAAGACTGTACAGGATGAAGTAAAATGAGATCAACTCCAAATACCAGTGAAATTTCTTTTGCCCTATTTTACCCCTCCCAACATTGAAATGGGTCAATACAGATGACCCAGCAGATGTAAAGCATAAAAAAATAACTAAATACCCTCTGGTTTGGTGTGCCCTGAGCTCAGGAGTTCCTAACTTGTCTGAAGGCTGTGAAGATTTCCATCATGCTTGTTCAGTGTCTGGACCACTGTGAAATGTTATGACCTGACTCAAGTCTTTTATAGTGCTTGAAGCTTTGATGGCTGCAGAGGACAGATAAAATACCAAACTCATGCTGAGAAAGAAAGTACATTGAATTGCCATCTATGGAATAATGAATATTTTTTACAAAACAAACTCCATCATAGTAGTGAACAAATATAATTTTTGAAACATAAATTACTTCAGGCCCTAGCAGATAAATACTTTGTATCACTTCAAAACAATTTGATAAGGTTATCATGAAGTTCCTCCCTTTCCAAGTTATTCTCTCAAGTGATTTCTCTGGATTACTCTCATCATTATCTCTGATCTCTGGTGGCTTCCCACTCCCACACCCCCTCCTGGTGCTAGGTGCTAAGGACTGCCAGGCTGGTCACTGCACTTTGTAGTGTCTTTGTGTGGGCACTTGCTTTGGCATTATTGCACTTTGCAGCACAGTCCTTGAGGCTGCTCTTGACATGTTATTATGTAAATTATTTTTGATGTTGCATTGTAGTTTCTGGTGTTCTTCATTCTGCAATTGTCTTGACAACAGATTTGCATAATCAGTGAGTAGGAATTTGTTTTTAATTTCGATGTTCTGATTAGCTTGATTCAGATAAATAATAGAAAGTTGTGAAGATAACACAACATGGCATGAACTGGTGAAAATGATTGTAAACACAACAAATAAGACAAATGATGGAGTCAGGTTCATTGATTATTTTTATAAAATGTAAGCAAATGCTATTTCTGGTTTCTGTCTTCTTCGACTGTGACAGCTGCTTGAAATCTAAACATATGGATTTATTCAAATATTAGTCACTCTCACTGCTTCCCAAACAAAGAGAAGGAAGCTTATTAATTTGTTTTCTGCTAGGATTTCTTGGTATGGAGGGAAAACAGATTCAGAAATCTTACTTGAATTCTTCATTCCTTGTTTCAGTCCAAAGGCAACCCTGTGGACCTGCACCTTTTCCATGGCATGAGGGAATACCAAACATAAATGCCTATTAAATGTAATGTAGAGGATTCTTGCAGTTATAATTGTTTGGCTCTGCACATATCCCACCTCCCCACCTTTTGTCTCCTTCCTTTCATTTGTAACTTCTGATGGCACCTGACAGAAGATAGCTAAGTAAGGAATAATAGCAATTAAAAAGCTAGTAATGAAGTTCCTGTTCATGTTTTCTAGCCATTTTAATGCATTAGAAACCCAAGTTTATATCTTTCTTAAGTGATTGAGTACATCTCTGCTCCCTGCTTGAGGAGTGTCATAGATACAACTGCCCTTTTCTAGCTATCTCTGCAGGGCAGGACTTAAATAACGTGGGCAGTGAAACCAGAACACGTTAATTTGTACATCTTAAGAAGAATAGAGTTTCCTCAATAAGGAACCAGGGATAGAGAGAATGAAAGGAACTCCTTAAACCAATCAGTTTAGGGCATTGGCTGGAGTAGCACTCAGTGTAATAGGAGTGAAAGAGATTTAGTGGAGGCTGAGTCATGAAATGCGCTAGGAAATGAAAGAAAGATGGAAGGCAGAAGAGAACAGAAAGCAGTAAGTAGGGAAGAAAAGTGAATGACAGAGTGAAGAGTAGAAAAGTATATTTTGGAAACTAGAATCTTGAGCAAAAAAAATGTTCTGTGGACAAAGTAATTGTGACAGAAGGGTGTTAGTTGAGGTAATGCAGAAGTTTCTGGAAAAGTTTTCAAGCAGAACAATTAACTGAAGAAATACAAAGCATAGAGAGGATATACAATCCAAACAGTTGAAGAAAAAATGAAAAACTTAAATAATATTTACTTTTGAAGTATTTCAGTAAAACAGGTTTGAGGCATTTCTGTAGTTAGTTGGCTTGGGATAGCATGGACAAAAGGGAGAAACTGGAGAAACGTTGTTTGCACCCTTACTAGACTTGAAGAACACAATGAGCTGCAGCTGTTTGTCTAGGAAAAGGCAAGTGGACAACACAGAAAGTGAGGAGCATTCCTTCCTGAGCTCTTTGTGCTTAACATGCTCTTAGCAGCACTGCTGGGACAGCTGCACCTTCTTACTGGGCAGGTAAGACAAGTGCCCCTGCTAAGCCACGGCAAAGAACACGTCTGACCTGCCTCACCTGGGATGGTGAGGCTGAACTGACGGGATGAAAATCTGTGCTAAGCACCAAAATGTGCATTGCTGTGATAGAATCAGGTAGCTTAAAAAATGCAGTGGAACAGGCTAGCTGTTAAAACTTCTGATTTTATTTTGAAAGTAAACATAATGTTCAGTTTGATTTCCTTGGGTATTTTATACTATTAAAATTTCTCCAGGCTTGCATGCTTTGATACAAGCATGCTGGCATGGCAAATACTGTACCACTTTGATTTTTCATTCTTCAACAATTAAGTAATATTTCTGTTACAATCCTTTCTGCATTAAGGGTTTTATTTTATGCAAACAAGACCAGGATTTGAATAATAACTCTTGGAAAGCCGATCTACTGTCTCTTTAGCTTTTCTGGCAATTGATTCTTCTAGGTGAGAGAAACGCTCTCTGTGAAGGAGGCAAATATGAAATAGCTGATTATTGTCAGGTGATTTTTGTTAATCGTATCTTCAAACAGCAGTGGGAAAGAGAGTTCTGCACACTGCAAAAATGTACAGAGAATATTATGAACTATTGATTACTGTGGCACTGTTGACATTTAATGAGCAGTGATGTTTTGGTCTTTACATCAATCTGACTTTCAGCGGTGTTCTTGTACTCTGTATAGATTTGTTTGGAATAATAAATTCACAGTTAAGCAGGCTTTATCACATAGTTAGTAGCCATTTAAGTATTCACTGGCTATTTCATGCTGTATATAACCTGTGTGGACATGCCCCTTTACCCATAGTGCAGGACAGAATTACTCCACGCAGTAGCAAGAGAAACAAAGAGGAGTGATCCAGTTGGATTAAGCAGAATGACCAGCAGCCAGTTCCTTCTTACATTTCAGTTATGGTTTGCCTCATTTCAGAGATTCGAAAAGTTCAGTGCCTTAATTTACCCTTGACTTCTCGGTCAGAGGTGTTAGGTAGGACACAGCATGAACCTTTACCATTTCTTCCTTTCTCTCAAATACTGAGTCCTTCAATGAATCTTGGTGCACCTAAGTCATCACTCCAGTAATTTCCAGTTCTGTTCTGCCCTGCAGGACCTTGCTGAGGAGTTATTATTCAAGGGACTCCTTCCCATACTTCTGCATTACAGGGAGGTCATTTTGGAAAAGAAAAAAAGAGGGAGAAAGAGATAATGTATGCATTTGTGTGGATAAGGGAATTATTTAAGAAATGGATTTGCAAAATATTTCCCCTGGAGTCTTCAACAAACCTAAATAAAAGGAGAAGGAGAGATGTTTTTGTTTACCTTTGAAAATGATACAATTTAACTGACCAAAATGAAAGTGTGCAACACTCGGCAAATTTACAATAACCATAACTCCCTAGAAGGATTAAATTTTTTTATTTGATAAACTAGTGCTACAGTATGTGGGGAATGGTGGGGATTTTATTTATATTGGGTTTACTTTTTTTTTTTTTAATTAAAAATAAAACCACTTTATAAGTTCCTTTATAAGTTCTGTGGATAGATATTATCTGCTAGGACTGGTTTGGTTTCCTTGACAGAATAAAAGAAATTAAATTATTGGTAGGAATTGTAGCACAGCTTTTTTCCAAAACTACTGGAGTTTCCCTTCTGCATATCATTAACTGCAGAAATTAAGTTGTGCTCAGGCCATATCAACACACTTTCAATACAGTTTATTTCACTTGTGGATACTGTGATGGTTGTCTTTTTAAGTGCAGAACCTTTTGTCACCACAGGCTCATGCACAGAACTTAGCGTCTTTTTTTCAGTAACACAAAATGTACTTATTTGTGATCATACTTAGGTCATTTGCTAAGACCTCTATGTTACTGAGGGATCTGCATGAACTCTCTAGGCCTAAATGATTTAATATATTTAGAAGTTCCATTCCTGATAAACAGTCTCATTCTCTCTGACATACATCGTTAGAGTAAATGAAGGGACAAGTAGGTGTCACCACAAAAATCTGAACTGTGAATGTGTTAAAAAAAGGAAAAAAGAAAGCTTTGTAAGGTATTATTCTAGTTCTTACACAAATTTCGTTTTTATGTGCTGAAATTCCTTCTTAGTCTCAAGAGAAGTCAAAGCAAATGTTTTAATTTACTTTTTTCAGGAACTGCAGTTTGAGAGACTGACTCGAGAACTTGAGGCTGAACGTCAGATTGTAGCGAGCCAGCTGGAGAGATGTAAGCTTGGATCAGAAACTGGAAGCATGAGCAGCATTAGGTAATGTACAAATTGTTGGTATCTTAATTAATAACAGCAACAAAATTTACTAATTATAATCACCAAAATCAAGTTTCATAATCCTTTTGTAAAAATAATATACACTAAGGGAGTGGGACGTTTTAGTAGAGTTTGAAAATTTGCATTATGACGTGCTTTTTAAAAAGAAAATTTCTTTCAATTTTGTCCAATAACAAAACAGTAGTCACATTTGGAATTCAGTGATTTGCTGGAGTTTGAATGGATTATCACAACTTGTTTCCACCACCAATATGGCTGTAATTTTCAGCTCACAATTTTTAGCTTCATAAGTACAGAGATGTATTGATTAGTTTTGTAAACCTGTTTAGTCATAGTTTTATCATTCAGGGCTTTAGAATGAATTCTGTAAAGCTGCTGACCTGTCATCAAAATGACATCACAAGATATAAGTCATGCTCTTTGTTTAAACATTGGTTTACTTTAAGAAATTGTTCTGGTACATTGTTTGGAGGATGACAAATTTATTTAAGTCATTGTAACAAAAGGAAACTGACCACTTGGTGAATTTAGTGGAAGTAAAGACTTGGCTTTTTTTTTTTAGCTTTTTGATACGTGTGTTTCTTTGTTTTCTCAGTGAACCTAATAAATGGAAGATGATGGTACTTGAGTTTCAAGAATTGAGGAAAAAAAAAGTTGTATAGGCATGTATTCTGTTTTTATCAGTGGAAATATGAACAGATAATATTAAGTATAACATGCCAAGCTTAGTGCCAAGTTTTGTGTAATAATAGTAGCAAAAATGCAAAAAGCATTGATCACTTTCTCAGTTTAAGCAATTCAAACTATACTTCAATCAAATAAATGATTTTTCCATGATAAGTAGGAAACAATTATTCAGTAGAATGCCAAAGATGTAACAAAAATATGGAATACAAGTTCAATTAAAATGGCAGAAGTCAGAAAAATCTTTCACTAATTCAGCAGAAGCTGTATACGAAGTTGACTTAAATGAAAGCATTCTTAATAAATCAGCTGAGAATTAATCCTTAAGGTAAACTCTTATTTTATATAATGTTGGTCACCATCTAGACTTGTTAACATTAGAGAAAGTATGTTGCTTAAAATAATTTAAGCACAGCCTATATTGGCATGTCAAGTGTGCTTCCCTAGCACTTTAAATTTTACATATGGTTTGACTGCATTTCAAGAAAGTTATCTGAAATATGTTTGAGGTATGTTTAAATAATGTTGTTATTTTAGGATTATTCCAGTCAGTGATATGAAGGTTGGGAAGTTTCTTGTTTTGCAGGAAATGTTTCCTTGGTGAACCTTTTTCATATTGATAAAGTTATCCTTTTGAGTTATCAGTGATTTCAAGATTAGCTGACTCTGAGCAAGTTCTGAGACTCCAGTTATTCAAGAAGTTTAATAATTGGACTGCTAATCTGTCTGTGGAATAAAGTACTACCTAGAATAATGGAAGAGATTTTATGCAAATTTTTAACATCTGTAATTTACCCCTGAAATGTTTTACATATGATCAGGCAATTTCTAGTATTTCAACTAAAAACATTTTAAGAAATACCTGAAATACTGTTTTGTAGAAGATGACTTTGAAAGCTTACAGTTAGATAGATGTCCTTAGACTTGGCAAGTGGTGTAAAGAGGAAATCAATAATAATCTATTATTGTTTGTGTTGGGTTGTTGTTTATCCCATGTGTATTAAATGAGTAATTTTCTGTCCAGAAAATTCTAAATCATCACTGGAGGGGCTTAGAACTAACACAAATACTAAATGAAGTCAAATACCTTTCTGGCTGCTGTGTTGACTTTCCAGTGCTCATCCAGTTTTGAGAATGTTTCTTTAGCATTGTGTTCTTTGACATATCCTTGATCTGTAGTCATTTTTTTTTAGGGCATTGGGGATTGTATTCAATAGGAATTTTGCTAAAAAGACTTTGAGCGTATTCTTTTCAGGAACAGATACTTGGCTGTGAACCAAAGGCAGAAACAGTGGCTTCTGATAAAACTGAATAAAAGCTTAGACCATGAGTTTGGACAACACTTATAAACTCTTCCCTTTACCAGTTTCCCTGTTGGCAGACTCTGAACAGGTCTTTACTCAGCCTGCTGTGTATTAAAATTTCATGATACATTCCATAAGGAGATAAGTCATGTTCTATGCTGCTCAGTTCCTCTGGCTGAAGTGCTTATTCCTTCTGGGCCAGATTTATCAGTCTGTCACTCCCTTTGGTATGGGGCAGGGGCAGTTAGATGCCAGCATATCTTTAGAGCTCTTCAGTCTCTGATAATTTTAAGCACATATTAAAAAAATATACTGTTAGCAAATCCTTAAAACTTTAAATTTCTGTTTCATATTGTTTATCACTGTTTTGAGCAGTTTCTTTGGGTTTTTACTGTTTTGGTTTGGTTTTTTTTTAAGGAGTGTTCGAACTGAGGGATGTAGCTCAAGCCTAGCCTACTCTTTTTCTTTGAACACAATGTTTGCAAATTGGTCAGGCAATAATAGACTTTTTCTCAACTGAATTTCTACTCACTACTGAAATTGGTAAAAGTGATGTGCCAGTTGTTATTGAAAGTCTCTTGAATAGACTGGTATTTGTGCCTGAGTGCCTGAAGCAATATGCTGAAGTTTCTGTGTCTTACAAGTAGCAAAAATGCAGTCCAATAAGGTGAATAACATGGAAAGCGTACCTGCTTTGTATATGCTTCTTCAGTAGAGTTCTCTCCCTTAGAATTGCCTATGTTATTCCCACTTTATTACCAGGAAACTTATGTTTTCCTTAGGAGAATACAATTTTTGCAAATTCACTGAAAATAGAAGTATTGCAAATCTAATGGATAAGATTCTTCATTTCAAGAACATTGAATAAATATCTGGAATGCACACTGACACAGGTAGACAGCTGCTGCCATGTTGGTCAAGTAAATAAAATTGCAATTACAGTTTTCCTGTACAGCTCTCAGTGTTAGATCTAATTTAGGCTACTTATTGTGAAAAGATATATAGTAGTCTTTGTAGATATTTAATATTAAGGACTGACAAATCCAGTAGCCTTGTAGAGGTGAGGCTGCTACAACCTACACCTGCACAGACTGGAGAGATGGGCTGAATGGAGCCATATCAAGTTGAAGTTTATAAATGATTGGCAAATGCATTTTGTTACAACACAGCCAGGGATATAAAACAGCCTTGCAGAAAAAGATCTTCAGGGCCTTGGAGGTCTTTTCCAACCTAAGTAATTCAGTGAGTCAGCAGTGTGTCCTTGCAGCAAAGGCCAGCTGCACCTTGGGCTGCATGCAGCAGCAAAAGTGTAGCCAACAAATCAGGGCAAGTGATTGATCCCTTCTGTTAGAGTGCCCTATCCAGTTTGGGGCATCCCACTGCAAGAAATCAGCATGCTGGAGCAGGTTCTGTGCTGGGCTACCAGGAAGGTGGGAGGCTACAGAGCACCTGGGGTGTGGAATGAGGCTGAGGGGCCAAGGGGTTTTAGACACAACAAGAGAAGCGTCAGGAGGGGTCAGGCTTCTGATTACAGCCAGGTAAAGGAAGGACTCAGGGAAGACAGGACAAGACTGTTCTCAGAGTGCATTGGGGTGGAATGAGAGGTGACAGATGCAAGTTGGAACAGAGAACATTCTGATTAGGTGTAAGGAAAATATTTTTCACCGTGGATTTGGTTAAGCATTGCCACAGGTTGCACTGACAGGTTCTAGAGTTTCCATCCGTGGAAATAACAGGAACTTCCTCTTCCCACCTAAGCTTTCCTGTGCTTTTTGTTACTATTTCCTCATAAATCCTGGGAAAAGAGTTGTATTAGTATTCTAATATTCTGGTTTTTTCCCGTCAAATTCCAAGCTCCCCAGGGAAGTGATTATAGCACCAAGGTTGCCAGAATGCAAGAAGCATTTAGATAACAGTCAGGGACATGGTCAGGTTCTTTGGGCTATCCTTTGCAGGGCCAGGAGTTGGACTTTGATGATCTTTGTGGGTCCCTTTTGACTCAGGACATTCTATGATTCTATTCAAGTATTTCAGAAAAAAACCCTCTCTCTCACCTGAACTGATGAATATGTTTGCTTTTGCCTTCAAATGTGGGTATTAAAATAAGATTATAGGTATTAAAACAGAGTTGAAAAATAGGTGGTTAGTATGGATTCTGGAGCAAAATAGGAGCCAAAAGACAAAGGTATGTTTGTCATATTATGAGGAAAGAATAGGATTGTTTCTTTTTATACAAAGGGTTTGATCAACAGTCCTCTGTAAAAAACACTCCAACTTTCAAGTAAAATTTATACACCATCATACATGTAGAACATATATTGCAATACATATTAGGAAGCTGTTTAGCCTGCATTGTGGTTCTTTATCAACTCAAGATTTATCAGTTAAATGTGTTAAAATTTTTTGCATTGATTTGCTTACAGTGATATCTCCAAATGCTACTGGGAGGCTTCTAACTAGGAAATAAAAACTTTAAAATCCTTTTAATTAGATGCAAATTAGAAAGCTAACTCAAAAAGGAAGAAAAAAGGTCAACAATTATTTCGGAGCAGAATTCAAAAGGATCAGTATTTTATCATTACCTATGAAAATACTAATTGTAGCTTTTGTACTTATTTTTTTTAAAAAAGAAGCCACTAACATGGCAATTTTTTAAAAGATTTTTTAAAGTGATGTTCTTTAAGGAGATGGGCATTTCACCAGTGGGAAGAGAAGATTTTATTGAACTTTTGTCAGCAAATGCTGTAGCTCAAAATTAATCTCATTCTGCAATGTGTGTTTGCTTAGTAGTTCAGAAGCTGAATAAGTTTTAAGTTTTGTCACACACTGTTGCTCATCATTGTGGATTGTGTAAAGCTTAACAATTCATGCTTGGATGAACTTTTGTCAACTGAATTAATAAAAAAGTTTATCTGAAATAAAATTAAAACTGGTAATAAAAGCATGCAGGCTTTTGAAAAAGTAAGATTCTGAAAACATTCGTCACAAATTCTACAAGTCAGAATTAATTAGGTTTGATAAAACAACATTTTGTAAGGTTGGGGTTTTTTGTGTCTTTTCCCCCTCCTTTATCTCACAATGATTTTATGTTGCTATAAGTGACCAGGTCAGGTAGAACCTCTCAAAAAGATGCAGATTGCTCTACTCCTGAAGAGAGTTTTGCCAACATTAAGCATGGTACTATGAGATATATTTCTAGATCTTGTGTAAAGCTTATCATGTGTGGGCTTGTGATAAAGCAGAATATCCTATTAAAAATATGGTGTGGATTTCAGGGTAGAAGAGGTTAAAAACATCCTACCATTCTTTACTACTTTTGGTTATAATGCTGTTAAGCCAGAATGAAAATGAAATTAGCTGGAAGGAAACATTCAATTAGAACAAAACAATGGCAAAATGTGCAAGAGTTTCTTATACCAGAAGGTTTTCATTGAAGTGTTTGCATTTATTTGAGTTCTTTACTATCTCTGGAAGGCATGCATCCAAAAAAATACCTTTAAAAAATATCACTACTGCCAAAAAAAAAAAGAGACAGCAAAACACAGAGATTTTCTTAGAAAAGGTTGAAAAGGTGGTATTTTTCTTACATTCAGAATCCTTAAGGAGTTCATTTTTATTATCTCGGGAGAAAAGAACTGAAGCAGCCTTTGTCAGACCATAATTAAAAATGAACAATGTGGTTTCAATGCTTGGCCACTTTTTAAAAGGTTGGTTTGATTTGTTTTGATGTTCATTTGGGTGTTTTTTTCCCATGTCAGTTTTCAGCCTATAGCTTAATTACATCATTGAGGGATTCTTCCCCATACCATCCATCTTTTCCAATAATTGACTGAGCTACCACAAAAAATGTTGGTGACTCTGCTGGGTTGCTAGGATTGCTAGCTGAGGGTTGATAGTCACTGTGCTAATGCATGCCCAGCTAGGTAATAGCTGGGATCCTTCTAAAAATAGCTGGAAGCACTTCTGAAAATCAGGTTACTTATTTCCATGCCCAAACACAGCATTTAGGCCCTTCTCATGATGGGAAGGTGGAGGGGCAGGTGCTGATCTCTTCACTCTTGTGACCAGTGACATAACTTGAAACAACATGAAGCTGAGCCACGGGAGGTTTAAGTTGGATATCAGGCAAAAGTTTTTCACTCAGAGTGTGGTTGGGCACTGGAACAGGCTCCCCAGGGAAGTGGTCACAGCACCAAGCCTGAGCATTTAAGAAGCATTTGGACAATGCTCTCAGGCACATGGCGTCACTCTTGAGGTGTCCTGTGCTGGGCCAAGAATTGGGAGGCTCGATGATCCTTATGGATCCCTTCCAACTCAACATATTCTATGTTTCTCTGATTCTGAAATCTTGGAAATCAGAATTTTGTGGAATACAATAAATTGTTCAGATGGAGAATGGACAGATTCTGCTTGTTATAATAACTTACAGAGTGCCAGGCCTTATTTCCTACACAGCTTGACATCAATAGTTGATGTTCCTGGTGTTGTGTGTACCACCACATTTAAGAGTGTTCGAGTCAGAGAAAATGTTTTAGAACTCAGGGAAGTACTGAGGATAATATTTTCAGTGCTTCAGTCTCACCTTGTCCTTGGTATCTCTTGATATATTTTATTGTGAGATCTAGAGACCTGAAATGTGATGAACTCTGCATACTATTAGACTTGGTCAATAAATTAGTTTGAGTCTCCCAAAAGAAGATGATCTGAAGAAAATGTCACTCTAGGAAATAAATTATGGCTGGAACAGTTGGCACAATTAATTTTAGAAATGTGACTACTTAATTATATTCAGAAGAATGACATTTTATTGGATTAAAATATCAGACTTGTGATCTGATCATTCCAAACAATCTGATCTCACATTGAGTTTGTCTGTACTCATTTTATTGTATGTCCAGTATTGAAGGAAATGGTTTAAAAAATACTGAGGTAAGAAATTGGTACAAAAGAAAAAAAATGAGATGAAGTCAAAGGTTGTACAATTTTTTTTTTTGTATTTCCATTCCTAGAATATTTGTAGGTTCTTTGTGCTGGTTCTCCACAATGAGAAAACAGGTAAGTCCTGTTATCTTCTGCAGAGAACTGACTGGTTTCATAGTTCTGGAGCAGATAAGCTTCTGTTGCTGAAAGGCAAGTTTCCAGCATATGACCAAACAATTGGGTTTGATGTAATTTTTTTTTTTAACATTACATCCATATCTTTTACAGCAGTAGTATGGATCATGTCATTCCCAGATAGATACCTCTCTGAAGGCACAAACTCCATCAAGATTTTTAAAACACACCTTCCACAGATACTCTCCCTCTTTTTCTGCTTGTTGAATACCCTCCAGAGATACAATTTCCATGAGTAACACGTTCAGCATTCCCAAACTCATTACACTGGCATGTTAATGAAATCAAGTATCAGATTTTTGTTTAATCTCAATAAAGAGAGGCTATTTCAGTAAGGATATGGACATTTTTCTGCCCTGAGAAAGGGTCTCTTAGTCTGAAAGCCTTATATGGGGATGTCAATGGTCACTTATTTTTCTCTCTCAAGTTTTTCCTTATGTCTTTTGTTTTATTAATACAGAACATATAGGAATAATACAGGAAAAAGAACATAATCAAAACCACAAAAAAAGCAGAGTGACAACAGAAAAAGCTGATACTTTACATACCAACTTTTACTGATATGTGAAAGGTTGTACAATGTACTTAATTCTTTAATTAATGTACTTAATTCTTTACTTAATTCACTTTGGCATACTACTAAGTTATTTGAAAACTGATTCCAAATTTTGCATTCACAATTTAAATGTGTTTTTGAAAGTCTGATACTTGAGTATGGCTAATTTGAAATAAGCATGGAAATATTGGTCAGGAAATGTATTGTTAGTGTAAAACTTGGTTATGTCTTACAAAGTGAGGTTCTGAGTTCAGCCTACTGTTCACAAGCTGTTTGTTAAAAAAATCAGGACAATTCAGTTTATCATAAAGGGTGGATAAGCACTGTACTAGTTTGCCCAAGAAGAAAATAATAATAAAATCTATGCCTTGAAACTTAAGGATATGTAGAATATCTATCAAGAATGGAGCATGAGTGACAAGTCTGTTTCTCTACAGCCCTTCTAACTCTCCTTGCTGGGCATTGTTTTAATAATTTGACAACATTCTTTTTGTCCCCATCATTCCTTATTGTATGTCGAGATGTTTTTGGATAGGTTTGGACGAAGACAAAATTGAGGATATACTGAGGGAAAGTGCCTTATTATTAAAAGGTCTTTGAATTTGGAGTGTTTGCAGGCAAGTTTGATAAAACTTCTCCAGGAAAGTTCATTTTGAGTGCTTACTGCTTATGCGTCAAAGGTACGAGATAGTGTTTTTGTGATACCTTAGATGTAGATTACAGCTGAGAACAAATCTTGTAACACTGTGCCAATAAAAAATGGCCATGGGCAATCGACATCAAACATTGAAACAGAAGTAAGGTATCCAAGGTGCTTCAAGGAGTCAGTTCTGAACAACTGTGCACAGAAACCAAAGTGCTCTATGTCATTAAAGTTGCCTGGTACGTTGTATAAAACCAGGGTTTCAGTTGTTCCTTATTTTGATAAGCTGCACCTTTCAGATTGAGTATTTCCTTTTCAAAATGCACATACTGAGGTTTTGAAGGTTCAAATAAGTAACTTTCTTGCTGTTTTTATAAATTTGCACCAAAAGGCACTGCTGTTATCAGAGGAATTAAATATACCTTTGCACAGACATATGGAGATAATTCCCTATTTTCCTACAGTGCTTTTTAACTTCTACCTGATTGGGGGTATCATGGGGCAGAATACTGGGACTTGGAGGGAAATCTCCAGTGTTATTCCATCCTTCCTTCCATGTTGGCAGGGTAAGGGCCCATCCTTCAAGTCCAGTGGCAAGAGATCAAGAAGCAGATTTCCAACTGCATTTAACATCCCAGTTAATGCATGTATGGGGAGAAGTTAGAGGGGGGGAAACTTTGTTTAAAATGTGGATGAGTCATCTGCTAGAACACAGATTCAGTCTCTAAAGTGTAAATTGGTCAAAACTGGAGACTGAGAAGTGAAGAGTAGGTTGAAGCAGGATCAGGAAAAAACAGGGGCAGAGACCAGAGAGCAGCAGAAGAGGTGGATAAAGCAGAGGAGTCAGTGAGCTATATTCTTTCCTTACCACTGGAGGATCGAAGACTAAAGTTGAAAATACCCATTTATCATGGCTACTCTGAGAAATCTAGGAGTAATTACTCAAGAGGTCTTACTAGCTTCATTTGCTGCTATAAGCAGTCATCACATCTGTGTGTCAGTTCCTGATCTGGTTATTAGGATCCCTGCATGTCTGGAAAGCTGTACCAAGAAATAAGAATCCCTGACAGGGTTTGAAATGAATCTTTACAGCAGCAGCATTAGGCAGCAGAAGTAGGTACAATTCAACTGGATTGCCCTCAGCTATTACAAGTAGATAGGTAGCTCTTTTCCTAATGCACATTTTGCAAGTTATGAAATCTTTTGGTCCTGTAAACAACACAGTCCCTCTGCACAAGCGTGACTTATCCCTTGAGCAGTTTAGAAATGAAATGGCCATGAAACAGAAGTTGTATAACAATGCATTTGTACAAGGAGTAAGTCAAACTGCAGCCAGCTGAAGGTGTCCCAGAACTCCAGACATATTGCTTTTTCATGTGTGTTTCACCAGTGAAGACAAAGCCCGGCTTATTGCTTTCTCAAGGAAAAAAATATTAAGTTTGGTGTTGAGTTTCAAAGAAATATTTCAAAGAACTATTGCAGTCAGGCATGGTATTTTCTCTCCCTTCAGCAGTCCTACCTTCTGCTTCTCACCATCTTATCTTGTGTAGGCAACCTTGAATTCTGTCTTGAGCATCCGCTCTTTTGATGCCTTTATTCTTCTCCACTGACTAAATTTAAATTCCATTTAAATCTCCAGGCACAGTAATTTGACAAAATAAGGCTCTTACCTGACAAAATAAGGCTCTCAGTACTTCCTTGCTTTGGCAAGTCCTGGTCACCTTTCAGTGCAGATCTGGGAACAGTTACTAAGGCTCACAGCCAAACCCTCATCCCGGCTACTTTATCTGTCCCTAGCAAATGATGAAGTTATTTTTCTATTAGGATGGCTTTGGTTTAGTTCTTGGTTTTAATAAAAGCATAGTTGTTTTCCGGTGCAGTCTTAAGAAACTGATTTTCAATAAAAATGTATTGGTGGAAGTTACAGACTTCTAGGTAGTCATAACTTTCAAAGATATACTCCTCTTGACAGTAGTAATTTCTGCAGTCAGGGCAAAAGTGGATCCTGTGTATTTTCATGATCTGTCTTGATAAAAAAAGATGGATTTTGTTGTATTTAGCTGTAGTGTTTGATACAGCAAATTTAAAACTTACCAATTCACTTAGAAAACAATTTGAGGGTATTTTTTTTGTTTTTGTTCTTTTTTCCTATTACTGTTTTCCTATTCCTATTCTATTGCTCTTAATTATTAGGTATTCTCTCCTTGCTCGTATGTGATAATTGGTCCTGATTATCCTTTGTGTTGTCCCTATACTTCTTCTGTTGGATTGACATGAACTTCTTAATGGTGCTGCTACCACTGGGATTGTTCTGTAGTGGAAACTGAGCTGTGCATTTGATACTCAAGTATTTCAACTATGAGAAGTGCTCAGGAAGTATTACCAGTATATTTGGTTGAGTTCCAGGAATGGCATGAATGGACACAGTTCTATTTCACTGGCATCTCAGAACTGGATAGCAGTGTACTTTGAATGGCTAATCTTAGATGCTTTCTAGGCATGTTGCCACTTCAGCAGTTAAGGAATATTTTATAGATTTTAATATGTTAAACTTAAAGGGGCTTTTAAATCCCTCATGCTTTTAGCTCATAGATGTACTCTCAGCTGTTGCTAATTGTGAATAAATACTGCGCCTCCTTCTGGCTTTCCTTTACCCCTTCTATTTTTACCTTGCTGTCTACACTGCTTGTTTGTACAAACAAATGATGTAAAAAAAAAAACCGAAACAAAACCAAACAAAATGAAAACCCCAAAAACTTCCACACACACCGTCTGCTTCTTCACTCTCTACAGAGCAATATACGCCAACTGCCCAAGTACAGAGAAGGAAATTTTAGTACAAATGTTGCACTTATATCTGTTCTGTTATCTTAACTAGATCAAGATTAAATAGTTGTATTTTCTTTTCATTTAAATCTACTTTCTGCATTTTATATTGGAAGTCTTCAACATAAATGTTATCACAAAGATGTCTGTCAGTGCAGCTGCAATAGAATTCATATCAAACTGAGTACAGTGTGAAGTTTGCCTAATTTCAAATATCCTCTGAAAGTTACCTTAAATGTTCCCAATATAGCTGCTGACTTTTTTGACTGAATTCATGAATGGCTAGCAGGAGCCAGTCAGACTAACCTGAAAGGAATGTCTTTAGCTTAGATAGGAATGCTTTCTTCAAAGCTTATCAGAAAAAAATAAATTAATAATAAAATTATAGGGCACCAGTAGTTGGTAGAAAAGTTGTAGTTTCAGGGGGACTTCAATGAGCTTCACAGCAATGGCCTTTCTCCCCCAGCAAGTGAATCTACAGTTTCAAGGGGATTAACTTGGTAATAGGTTCTATGGATTCTGGCCAGTGTTTCCAGCCTCCCTTCTGGGTTTGAGCAGTGCTCTCCAAACCTTTTTGTTCATGAATCCCTATCGGTATTTTTGACTATGCACCCACAACATATACTTATTTATTTATAGATTATATTCATGTATTACTGCATTAATATATTATGAACTTTATAAACCATATAACCCCCAGAAATAAAAAATTTAAAAAAGTATGAGATAAAAATGAAGCAAATGCTTTTTTTTTTTAAATTTATGCTTCTTTTATGGTACAAAAAGAACTTCTTCCTGCACTCCAGTGACTTGTCTTGTGCAATGACTGGTGTATCTGCACCCTACTTTGGAGAATGCTGGGATGGAGCACTAATAATCTCACAGTGGTAATAAATTTTCTGCTGAGGAGTCTGATTGAAACCTTGTAGAAGCAATCCTGCTTTAGGCCAGGCCCTGTAGAAAACGGCAAGATACCTTTGCTGGCTGAAAGCAAGGGAGCTGTAGATGGGCAGATGGGCGTTTCCCCCTCCCCTGAACCATCTGAGGGCTGCAATCCTCCTTTCACCATATCAGGCACTGTGTAGGGAATGCAGCAGCAGTCACATCAAAGCTGTAGTTTTCTTCTTCTCCCCCGCTCTTTCACTGCCTTTTTTCCCCATTCTCACAGTGTGAAAGACAGACATCATTAATACTTGAATTTTTTGCTCAGGTTTATGGATTTACTTAATAATATGTGCACAGTTATCTTTACAGTAGGTTCATGCCACACTCTGCATTTAGGCCCCAGTCCTTAAGGGATCTTGCCCTTAAAAGCAACTATTGTCTATGTTGGGGTAACTTCTCTTCTGTAAGCTGAGGCATCTATAGGTGGGATGATATTACTTTTCACCTTTATATCAATTATGAAGAAGTTTGTTTATTCTAAAAACCAATTGTAAGTAGTATTTAAATCTAAACCCATTTCAACCACTTCAAGCTAATACAATAACAGCATTTCACCAACATCAATCTGGCAGTGTTAGTCTATACAGAGCCACTTTCAGTCAGAACACCAGACTAGTAGATAGAGAACATTACAAGAATTTTCTTTATTACACTCATAGGACCCATCCAGTTATAATCAATGCTTTGTAGTTCAGCTATCCAATTTTCCCCTTCTTGTTGATTTGCTGAAAGCTCTGGCGGATCTTTGGAAGTTCATGGCCAAATAATATGTCAATGAAATGTATTGTATGTAAATTGATAAATGTAGCTGTTAGGAGGAAATAATCATTGCAAATTCCTGAGGAGAACAGAAGACCCTATTAATAATTCGAAGTAATCATTACCACCACTTTCTTTCTTAGTCTGCTAAATATATTGCATCACAATATATTGCATGTTGCTTCCTTGGGGTTTGTGAACATAAGGGCATAAGCAACTTTGTGTATTTAGGAAAAGCTTTTGCCAAAAGCTTTCTGATTTCCTCTATTCAGTCCATGTTAATCCTGTTGAAGAAATGAGCCAGAGATGTAGCTTATCCATATGTAATGGTGTTTATAAATCTGCTCTTGAAAAGGGAAGTGTACCTTGTGTAGTAAATTCCAGAAGTCAATCTGAAACAGCTTCTCTAGCAGCATTTGTGTTTCCCAGCTTTTATTTATGATTTAAAAATATATCTCAATTTAGATGTCAGAAGAATAGTACTTTTATTATTGGGTATTTTCTCATCCGCCTCTTCTCCATTCCTTTCCTCTCGACTTACATCCTCATAGTGTTTTCAATTAGTGCTGTAATTAAGAAGGCAGTGTATTTACACTTGAAGAGAAATACTTTATGACTTGAACCTTCCTTGAGTCTTTATTTTTGGCTCTAATCTGAAGTTTTAGAAATAAGAGGACATTGTGCATTACCCTCCTTACCACTATAAGAATTTGATTGTATTACAAGTCACTTTTGTTCTGATTTTGAACTGATTTTTAAATCCATATAAATCTTGCTGCAGCCAACTCTACTCAAAAAACTAAAAATGGATTTATTTTAGTGGCTTGGGAATACACAACTGTTTGAAGATTAATCTGTTTCTTCAGTGAGGCACTGGTACTGTGTTGCTTTACTCCTTTGCAGTGAATTTAGGTGACAGTTTACATTCAGCTTAGAAAAAAGACCCCAACAACAGAAAAGGATATTGATATAATTACAGTAAATTCCCTTTTTCATGTTATTTTAATAATCTGTGACAGGAACCTCCTAACATCAATGATATTGAAATAAGCATGATTTTTATCCCTTGATGAATAAAAGTTAAAGAAGGCCCTGTTACCATGCATAATATAACCCTTGTCAGGTTTTTATTATTTAAAGCATTTTTGATTATTTAAAGCATTTACTGAAAATGTAGGTTATGAATTGCTCTTATTTTGTTCAAAATAATGCAGGATACACATAGTGAAGAGATACAATTATGGCTAGTCATTTAGAAAGATATAGTTAATGTACAGCTTTGTGCATTAATGCTGACTTTAGTGAAAAACAGTACTACATTTACTAAATGTTTTGAGAGTAGCACATCATTAATTAAGAGTGCAGCCAGCCTGGGGTACAATTTTTTTTGGATCTTAACTTTTTTTTACTCTATCCTGTTATGATTTAAAGCCATATTAAGTGATGCTAAGCAGTAATAATGCTAAATATTCTTAATCTAATCCAATTATTAAGATAGGATTTTCAAGGTTTATTTTGCTTTTTTATTCAAATTATATAGAGGAATAAGTTGTTTTGATGTTACTATTGCTGTTCAGAGTTCAAGTGGCTTGAATTTAGCTTGTGAGATATAGTAGATCTCATAAAAGAAACCACATGAATATTCCTAATGTAATTTTTGTACTTTTTGAAATCTAATGTTTTCAGTCACTTCTATATTTTTCTTAGCATTTCATTTCTGATTTAGCTTTTTGTCATATTTATAGCACTTTCTTCTCTCTCTCCTTTTTTATTGCTATTATAAAGGTGTAGGCCTTTTGATGAGCAATGATCTGGCCTGTGTGATTCAATGGTTTTGCCACTCTGGAATGTCCAGCGCGGTAAATAATTTATTTCACTGGAGTGATGTCATATTCAAGAGTTTCAAGACTCAAGGGCCCTGAAGTCTTAATGACTGCAAATCCTTACCGATTAACCCACTCTGGAAAACAAGGGNCGAAGAAACGGCGGGGCCAGTAGTGGCGGCAGCCGAGGCGGCGGCGGCCATGCAGTCCGGTTGGAACTGGGAGAAATGGGTTCAGATCTCAGGATCCCCAGGTGAAAAGAGTTCCTCTCTCAGTGAGGTATTAACAAGGCACGAACCTCAGTGGCCGCAGCAGGAGAAACAGGCTGGGCTGGAACCGCGGTGATGAGCGGGCTCTTTCCCTCGGCCGTAGCTACCATCCTCCTCCCAAAGCCAAGAGCAGCAGCAGCAGCAGTGCAGGGCGGGGCTCAGGAAGGCCGAGCCAGCGCACGGGACCGCGGCTCCCGTGTCTCAGCTCCTCCCAGCTTCATCCCCCGTGGTATCTCTGCTCCTCCCTGAGAAACCCCCAGACAAGGAGGTGCTGCACTCACATGCCCGCCGGGTTCAGCCACATCCATTGTCCTCCTTAAGTACCAGATATTTGCATTTCTGAAGAGGAAAAAATTTCTCTAAAAAACGTGGACACAAGGTGTGTCTAAAAGGACAGAGTGGGTTTTTTTCTCTGTTGATCATCTCTGGTTCTCAGCTAATCTAGGAGGAGATCAGGTTTTTCCAATCTGCTTTTTTTAGAATCTCCAACCACTTTGTCTTTTGGCTTTGGAGGTATCTTGTCATTTTCTTCTGCAAGAATAATCGACTGCTTTGTGTCCTTAAGCTTTTTCATCACTTCATAATGATGATAGGCCACTGTATGTTCTACTAATGTATTCCATTCAGTAATGGTTCCCGGGTCAGAATCAGGGGCTACAAGACAAGAGGTAGTTTGGAAAAAATGCTAAAGCTTTCATAGATCCTGGCAGTCTGACTGAATTAAATACTTCCATGAAGGTCTGTCAGAAATACTACATGCTACATTTCTTGATAGTCGCTACAATTAGAATATTATATGCAAACACATGCATTTATTGCAGCTGAAATGTTATGACTTTCAATGAAATGTGCTTGCCTTCCTGCCTTGGGTTCCTTTGAACTGCTCAGTCTGAAAGTCTTGCACTAATGTTGTTGAAGTTTGCCAGTCTATTAAAAAAATTAAGCCATTAAATCCATTTTGACTGATGTTTAATTTTACTGGAGACAAATCTGAAAGAGGAATACCATGCAAGGTGACTTGTAAGCAGGCAGCAAGCCTTTTAGTGGAAGATACAAGTCTTGCAACCAGTCTTCAATTCATTGACTGCTCATTAATTTCGATGGTATTGCTTGGGTAAAGAAGTTAGAAAATGCCCTTTGATTTTGCCTATTTAAATGTTGCATCATTCTTATGGAAAATATTTATGAAAGCAGAACAACAGGTAGTAAATGCATAGTTGAAAGTACATTTTGTAGGTTTGCTTCTGTATTTACTTTGACTTACTATGTCATGGTTAGAAATTAATCTCAAAGAAAAAAAAAATCAAACCAAAAGAAAAAAAAAACCCAAACAGAACTTCTACCTTACAGCATTGGGTTGACATTGATCATTCTCATAAGATGGAATTGCAAGAGAATGCAGAGGCTTTGAAACAGCCTGTACAGTCACAGTTAAATTTAAAAAATACGTATTTAATTACAAGTTCTCTTTTGTGGAACTTGAGACCCCTGAATATCTGTAGGGCAGAAATTCAAGGTCATTTTCTAACGCACCATTTTTATGGTCCAAGGTGAAATCTTAATTGCTTTTTATAACACAATTTCTACAGAGATAAATATTGAAGTTTCACTTCTCTGTTGAATTGTCATACTTCTTTTTAAGAGGAAGGGACCTAGGTGCTGTGTACCCTGTGGAGACAAGTTGATTTTGTTCTTTCAGTTCTTTTGTTCCCATGTGTAGGGGAATGGCAAAATAAAAAGAAGAAGAAGAAATAAAAAAGAGGGGGAAAAAGTGCTTTATTTGCATGGAGGAAAGGCAGGGAGTGAATGAAGCATTCAGTTCTGCCAAGGCGGCCATTCTCGTCTCTGGCATCAGTACTCTGCCAAGATTGTCACACTGTGATACCTCCTTTATTTTGAAGTTGGAGACTTTCTAAAACTAGGATCTTTTAGGTCTATGGGTTTGCAGTGTGATAGCATGAAGCCTGATGGGAAAGATTCACCACAACCTACTGCTTGGAGAAGCTTGGCCAGTAACCTTTGAGCAGAAAGCTTGCAGTGAAAGGGATGGCAACAGAGGGGAGAAGCAATGAATGTGGTATAAAGTTGCTTTACTTATTTGATAAGACACTATGCACAGTTAATGTAACTTTTGTTATCTTTTCCACTGTCATCTCGATGGCCTTTTGGTAGCATCAGGGGGCAAAGCTATTAACATTAAGGAAAAAAGTTTCAAATACATGAGGACAAATAGTCTCTTATGGGAAATATCGCATGTAAAATGGCATTGCTTACTTTCTGAATGCAGTTCAAAATGCCTTCAAATGCCAGTTGTGACTGTATTGGGTGTTTTAAATAGTGTGATGATCTTCCCAATATATCTTTTTTTTAATAAGATTAAACAAGCTCACTACATTATTAGAAGTTATGACAACCATAGGGATTTCAGACTATTACTGTAAGAAAAGAAATGCCTTAATGCTCAAATTAATTTTTTTCAATGTTTCAGCATATGATTATTTTCATATTTCATCTAAATTCATGAGCTATAGAATAATTACTATAGGAAATGTATTTTACATAAATAGCTGGGGTTTTGGTTTTTCTCAGAATTAAAGTTATTTTTTCTGTTAATGAAAATAACATCAGGCAATTCTTCAAAAGTGGATTGTGAGTCCTTCACTGGCTTCCAGATTTTCTCTGAGATTTTAAACATGCTGCAAGTAAAAAAAACTTAAAAGCTCAAGTGTTCCAAATAATTCATAACTATTAAAGGTAATGCTCAATTACATTCAGAACTGTGATATTTTGGATACTATGAATTGTTCCACTGGTATTTGGGGAATAGAAAGAACTTTAGGATTGCTGTAGTGTGCCTTGCAATCTCATCGCTCTTGGCCACCAGTTGTCCAGACATGGAGTTCTGGGTGTCCAGTTGTAGCTCCATCACTGGCTGTTTAGCCAAGTTCTTTTCAAGTGAAAACCACCTGCACCTTTTGGTTCTTACTTCACCTATGAATTTTGCATTGTTTTAATCTGTTTTGCACTTGAAACTTTTAATTGATGCCTGCTCTTGTGTGACGGTAATGACATATCAGGGACAGTTGATGTATTGTGGTAAGGCACCTGTCATTGCTCCCTTGTAGATAGGATGGCTGTGTAATAAAATATACGTGGCCTTAAGGAACCATCCCATTTCGATGGAAAATCTATACATAAGGCTTTCACAGATATTTTTAGAGAGTATCTGTAAAGGAAAAAAGCTGTATCAAATGAAAAGGCCAGGAATTATTTAATAGGGACTATTTAAGCATTCTCTGAAATAATTAGACCTGAAAAATCCTTTCTGAATGTATTCCAGTGCTTCACGTGCAGAAAATGTATACTGTGTTGTCAGTTTTACCAAGTGCTGCAGCCAAGTGGCAATATATTTGTTTTCTCTGAGCTTTGTACAAGATGACTGCACTTGCAGACTGTATGTGAGAGTGACAGTGACACAGAACTTGCTTTTCAGTTTGCTTATGTTACTCTATAAATGTATAGGCAGGTCATGCTTGAAATGAATGTGTCACCATTACATTGCTATACACTGCTATCTTTAATGTCATTTCCATTTCATTACCCTACCCAGAGCAATTTAAGTTACCTGTGATAGCATTCTTTGTCTGCTGTCAACATGGTATTGGTAAGGCATTCAGGGGCTGATGGCAAAACAATGAGGAGTGTGGGTATCCTTGCATCCCCCGCAAGATAAATTCACAGAATGGTTCACTAAAAATGCTCAAGTTTCTAGAAAACTTCCCATGTCTGTCCTGGCTTTCAGCCAGAAAATGCATGACACTGAGACCAAATGTCACTGTCCTAAGGACACAGAGCCAGTTTGTAGGTGTACCTTTTCCAGTCCCATTTCCTGGATGAGCTCTGAATGTCCATTGTAGGTAGCCTTGTCTTCAGCCTTGTGCATTGCTGTGTCACCTGGGTGGACCTTGGATCTATATTATGGGTAACTTCTCTCCTGGATGGACCTCTTGGATGTGCACTACAGCTTGTATTCAGTTCTGTCCCCAGCCCTATCTCCGGATGCTCATGACTCGAGCCCCTGGATGGATTCTAGACTTTATCAGCTACTTCACTGTTTTGGGAACTGTAGGTAGACTCTGTTACCACCACCCTGTCTGCTCAATTCCTTGGCAGGAGTGAGGAGCATATCCACTGGAAAGTGTGGGTCATGGAGCAGACCAAAGATGTATCCCTGGATGTTTCTTCACAAGGGTCTTCTGTCCTTGAAGACTTGGAAGACTTCTGTCCTGGAGGACTCTCCCATGTGATGATCCTGGTTCTGTGGGTATGGGTGTCCAAATGAGTGCAAAGCTCAGTGCTGTGCTTCCATGTGAAAATGAGCTTGGGATCTCTGTAATAGAGACATATCTGTTTTACTGCCCACAAAGTCTGGGGGTGGTTTAGGGTCTTGAAAGGGTAAGGTTTTCATCTTCATGAAGGCAATGCAGCACCTGGTCAGCTCACATATGGCAATGTAGTGTAAGAAGCACTAAGAGTAGCTCTGAGCCTCTGAGCCTTTCAAGAGCCCTTTGGATGGCGTGTGGATGTTTAGTGAATATTTGGTGTACCTCTGGAACAATGTTTTCAGCTATGTATCTGCCTGAAAGGATCTAGTTAGCATGCACTGTACCTGTTCTGCAAACTGAACTGATGCTCCAAAGGGCCTTTACTTCATGGATTTGCTTCAAAATGATACTACTGCTTAAGACTGAAAAGAGTACCATAGATGCAGCCTTAGGACATGGGTTTGTCTTATGATGACTGACTGCCACTGAAAGGAGCAATTGTTGTCTCTTGCTCACATCACTTTGTGTGCTCCTTCTGCTTCCTCTTCTGAGTTGTCACACTAAACATTCCCTGCTTGGAGGGAAGGCTAACTCATGAAAACCTCTGAGTTTTCCCTCAGATCAGCAAGCTGAGGAGAGCCACTAGAGAGTTGCACAATTACTGAATTTAACTCAAGGGAAGAGTCAGAAAAGCAGGGAGAAAGCGGGTCTACCCCCTCTGGCCTCCGCCTGCTGTTAGATTGAATTAAGTCTAATATGAAAATACACCCTGAAGGTTGCATGTGAGTTTATTTAGAGAAGATTATCACTGTTACTGCTGGTTGAGAATTCACACAGCTGAAGACTCACTGTTTAAAGAAATGTGGTGGAATTCCCCAAATCCCTGAGATTTTTTTTCAGCAGATAAGAAACATTGTCAGATGTCTTGTGGAGGTCTTTCTTGACAAATGAAAAAACACTGGATATGTGTTTGGTTTTCTTCCTTTATTCTGACCTTCTCAGAAGAATGAAAGAATTTCAGAAAGTAATAGCAAACTGTTATATGTCAGTATCACATTCATAGGTAGATACGGTAGCAAATGCACCACTAAGTTCATGCTTCTTTTATTCATCTTTCCAAAATCAGTTTTAGTATGAGGTCAGTAGTCTTTCAAAGTTTAATTTGGTTTTGTCTATCTGTCCTTGGATGATAAAGATAAACATTTTATATAGTATTTTTCTACCTACAATTTACAAAACTCATACTATCTGGTTTCTTTCCAATCTATTTATCTTTTTCTAAGGAAAAAACACCACCAACAACCTGTCTCTAAATGCCATATTAAAACACCATTCAGTCTAGGATTGAATTCTGAGCCTCCTGCTGGAACTACTCTCAGCTCACTTTGAACAAAACTGAACTGAAACAGTGGGAGAGTATTCTATTCCCTAAATATACATTTTGTTAGAAATAAGGTTATCTAATTAGAGCACGGTAGTTGTGGAAATTGGGAAGTCTCAGTGCTGGTACATAGGCGATTAAGGTTGAAGTTCTAAAATCAAGTCTGATTTTTGTATTCTTGTACTGTAAGTTGTTTCTTGCTGCTTGTACACTAGCAGCTTTCAGAGATTTTTCCAGATTGAATGGGTACCATACATTTCCTCTTAGGCTCTTAAGGGTTTGGGCATTTTTCCCCTGAGATGGCTTTGCAGTATGGCTGAGGTCTGCTGTCTGCTCTGAGAAGAGCCTCTCCCTTCTGGGCATTTCTCCCTCTCAGCCTCATCCCGGAAGCCCTTCCTCTTCCCTCTGTATAATTGTTCTGAGTGCAGCAGCCAGGAAGGATAGCTAACCACACACACACTTTTAGCAACAATAGCAGATAATGTTTATGCATCACATTCAGCAGCACAATGTGCTCAACACACTGTTAAAACATTAAGACAGAAGCAGATACCAAAAAAGATCCTTTGGCCTTAGATATATCCTGCAGTTGTTTTGAGCCTGTAGCTAGAACAGTCCAGGTTTAGCACTAGGTGTGTGTCAAATGACTATAACTGAATAGCTGAGCAATTTAAGATACCTGATATTTATTATATCCATTACATTAAGCATGCTGTGGAAAAATGAAGTGTGATAAAGAAGTCTAGCTTCAGAGACCTTGACTGAAAACCAAAATGATTTTTTGCTAGGAAAAATATCCATGTATGTATGTCCAGCAAGGTTGTGACAGGATATACTGAAGTATGTAAGTTTGTGTGTTGGAGCTTTACACAGAAATTAGCATGGCATTGCTTCTGGAGAGTCCTTAAGTATTCAGCAAGAACAAGCTTTAGAGTCATCATTTACAGAGAATTTGCATACATGGCATTTAGTCACAAATTTTGCTGGCTTCAAGGAGGACCCACATCTGTTTGTCACAGGTACTCCTTGTTCCTGATCTCTGATGCCTTCATCATTGTGCCTGGGACCCCAAAAGAACTTGTCTGTCCCCATAATGTTGGATGACACTAAGTGTCCCTTCTGGTTGCACTTCTGAGTTTCATCCAACTGAAAAAGCAACAATAGGAAATCAAGAATAGTCCAAGACAAAAATTAATCTAAGACACAACCATATGAAATTTAATAAGGGCAAGTGCTGGATTCTGCACCTGGGATGGGGCAACTCTGGATGTTCAGACAGACTGGGGAATGAGAGGCTGGAAAGTAGTACTATGGAAAGGGACCTGAGGGCCCAGGTCGATGGCAAGTTGAATCACAGCCAGGAGGGCAAAGCGTGTCCAGGGGGCATCAGGCACAGCATCACCAGCTGGGCAAGGGAGGGGATTGTCCTGCTCTGCTCTGAGCTGGGGTCACCTCACCTCCAGTGCTGGGGGCAGATTTGGGTGCCACAATATAAAAAAGGCATTATGGTTTTAGAGACTGTCCAAAGGAGAGACACCAGGTTGGTGAAGGGCATTGAGGGGAAGCTGCATGAGGAGTGTATGAGGTCACTTGATCTTTTCAGCCTGGAGGAGACTGAGGGGAGACCTCACTGCAGTTACAGCTTCCTCATGAAGTGAAGAGGAGGAACAAACACTGATCTCTTCCCTCTGGTGACCAGTGACAGGATCCAAGGGATTTGCCTGAAGTTGTGTCATGGGTGGTTAAGGGTGGATATTAGACAAAGATTCTTCACCCAGAGGGTGGTTGGGCACTGGAGCAGGCTTCCCAGAGAAGTGGCCACAGCATCAAAACTACAAGAGTTCAAGAGGCATTTTGGATAATGCTTCAGGCAAATAGTGTGATTCTGGGGAGGTTTTGTGCAGGGCTAAGAATTGTGTGTTCCTTCCAACTCAGAATATTCCATGACTCTGTAAATTTAATCTTTTAAAAACTTACGAGACAGAATTGGTGAATTCTGTGTTCCTAAATCCTTTGTACATATCGCCTAAGCAAACAAGTCAGTCTCTGTTTTCTCTCAGCTCTTGAACCTCCACATGAATAGCTATGGGTTCTTGAAAGATGCTGGTAAATGTGCCTTCTCTTTGCATGCCCTTGATGAACATGGGGAGGGTGGATGCTGCCCCTAACCCTTCTGGCGTTCAGAAGGGTCTGCTCTGTGCAGAGAGCACAAGCCTCCAGACCTCTCCCTTTTGTCTTCATAAAGTTATTCCTTCCAATTGCTGCTATGTTATTAGAAAAGGGGAACAGAACAGTAGGAACAGAACAGAACAGAGCAAAACCTCAAAAAATGAGGAGATGGCAGAAAAATTTAAATCGATGTTTAATGGTGAGATGTGCAGGAATTTAGTAGCAAGGTAAGGAGGATAATTTGGGGAGCAGGAGAGGATGAGTGGTAAGCTGGGATTAGCTGAGCAAACACAGGAAGGCAGTGGTGTACCAAAACTTGAGAAAAGAGTAACATGAGATTATAAAAGGAACTAGGCCAGGTCGATGGGAGCCAAAGGAAGTGGGCAGACAGTTTAAAGATAAAGAAAATCTGTATCAGCACAAAATGATGATTGCTAGACTCAAAATCTTATTATCAACAAAAGGATACACATCATGTACATATGTGAAGAGGAACTCTTCAATGCAAACAAATACTTATATTGTCTAAAAGTTAAAATTAATTTTAAAAAGGAATATCTCATTGAAAATAGCTTTTAAATTAAAATACAAGAGATGCTTTCAAGTAGCTGCTGCTTCACCCTGCTGCTGTGTGTATTCTTTCAGTGTTCCTCTGGATCCTGGAGCTGAAAGTGTCAGTCTTTCTGAAGAGGAAAGGGGACAATTAGAACAAGTTTTCAGCAGTGTGAGGGCTTTGCTGAGCAAGGTTCATGGTGGGGATCTCTTTCTCCTCAGTCTTGGTTCTCTTTGGGGATATTTTTAGGTAATGTCTTACTGTGGCCTGTGCTCCCCCTGCTTTCCAAGCTGGGGAGCTGCACACTGCCTCCTCAAGTCCCATTACCCCGGAGGAGCTGTTTGTCACACAGAGATTATGTAGGAGTGCCAGCCCCCTGCTCTAGGTGCCCCAGAAGTGAAGCCATTGTAGGAAACCACAGGCATGTAACCATCAGACACCTGCTGCCACAGCTAAAAGCAGCTTCCACCAAGGCAGAGCCAGGCACATCCAGAGACCCTATGCTGCTGACTGAACAGAAAGCCTCTGACCTTGGGCTAGTGATAGCCAAAACTGTATTTACATCGCTAAGGGAGAAAGGCTGATGGAAAAGACAAAGATGCTGGAGTTATAATCAAACTGGAAAAATTCTCAAAGTGAACCGAGGTGTTGCTGTATAGGGAGATGGAGTCTGACTACCTCCAACCCAAGAAAGGGATGCCAGAGTTACGTTTATGGAGTCCTTGTGGATACAGGGCTCAGAAAAACAGCTTGGCACTATAAAGCAGAGGAGGTCAGGCTTGGAGGAAAAGTAGCCTTATGGAGTAGGAAGAAACATCCTCTGGGAAAGTGGATTTGATTTCTGGGTTGATCATACATGTTCCCATTCTTTGCTGTCAGCAAGTGCATATGGGAAGTATGTCCAGCCTTGTTACAGGCAAAGTGTATTAGCCTTCAAATCTGCCAAATACACTATTGCTACAGAAGATTGCAAAAACAATTCAGAAAGTCTCTTCAAACTATTGATCTGCATGGATCTCAGCATGGTGCCATATTTATGGAGAAAACTGACTAATAGGTTGTATCTGTGTTGAAGATTTTCAAGGTTATTTTATACTTTTTAAGTCACAATCCTTAAAAGGATGATCAGGGGTATTTTTCTACAATCATTTGTGTCATTCTGCAAACAGGATGGATCAGCTCTAAGAATGTTTCATCATTATTATGCAGTTCAAGGTATCAAAAAATGAAATAAAAAATAGTTAAATGGGTTGTATTATGCTCAAAATTATCAAAAATAAGTTCCTAATCATCTTGAGATACTTCTATACATGTACATAATATATATCTCTGAAAGCATGCAGACTTCTCCACTCCTGTTCACTTGCAGTAATAGTTTTGTTATATCATGTCAAGGTGCCAGTTACAGTCTAATGGAAAAAGATATTTAATCTGTGCTTTTATTATATTTTACATATACTTAAGAAAAAACAGTTGAATTGGATACTCAGTCTTTGACAAAAGCCTCCTGCTTTTTCCCTTCTAGGAACAGAAGAATTTATCAACAAAAATAAGAGATGAGGATGAAGCCAAAACATGTATTTATAATAAGAGAATCAAGTTGTGTGTTGAGGCTATAGTGCAGGGGTTTTTGTTCCACTGTATTAAATGGTAGGCAAAAGCCATAAAAATTTTGTTCGATATCGGTGCAGTAAAGTAAGTACTCAACTTAAATGCATTTTGATTATTTTTCAAAAAAAGATTCATTTGTCAACTCAGTCATCACTCTAATTTATTGGTAAATTGAGCTCAAAAAATACAACTCAGTACCTACAGATATTTTAGGTTCTCTTGAAAATACCAAGAAATGTAAGTGTCACTGATGGGGAGGCTTTGTCCATTTTTGATTTTTATTTTTTGGGAAAAGGTCAGTGCTGTGCCTTTTGGGAAGAAAGTCAGGTGCATATGCAGCTTTCTTTTAATGGTTTGATTAAGCTCAAGGATTCTTACTGTGGCAGAGTAAGTGATTCAGGGATGACTGCTCAAACTCAATACTGAGCTCTCCAAAGAGGACATGTACCTTGCACATCCTGTCTCATCCCCTGTCTTTTTGCTCTGGGCATGGAAAGTACAGACAGACTAATTCAGATCTGGAATTGCAGGAAAAAAGTTCCTGTTAAGCTGCAATCGAAATGCCAAGACTGGGGGAAGGGACCAGGAAACACAAAGGGGAAGGAGAAAGTTTAAATTATAACTCAAAATCTGTTGTGGCAATGTTTGCAGACATTCCTTTTTGCTGACTTGCTGCCCAAAAACTTGCACTGTTTGTGGTGTGGAGGCCAAGGGGTCACCTTACCCAGGTGACTACTGTGCCTTTGGTGTGAGCTAGCTGGTGGGAGCCAGGTTTCTCATGTCTTTTTGGCTGTGGAGACACTGTCATGGAGGTTGAGTTTTTCTGTGCTGTGTTTTGCTGTGCTTGCAGTTGTGTGCAGGACTAGAGGAGCAGACACAGACTGTTCTGGGAGTGCAGTGCTAGAAGCAGCTTACAAAATCAGTTCAGCAACAACTGTCTGCAGGGCTCTGCACCTGTGGCTCTGGCTGGTTTCATGTAGCCAGAGTGGTTTAAGCAACGTATTTAATGAGCTTAAATGTGTTCCAGTGGAAAAGCATGAAGGCCAATTAGTTGGTCTGTATTTTCTTCAGTTTTACCCTCCTTCTTTTGTCAGGGTGTGGTTCTAAGAACTTGCTGCATCACTGTGGGAAATGCAAGTTTTGATGGTTGGGACAAGTATCAGGATTTGATGGATGGTATTATTTTAAGTTGTGAACTAGCAGAAGGAAGAAAAGAATGTATTCTATTATCTCGTATGGGACAATTTTTAAATTGGCAACTCAGGATCAGACAACGCAGATTTGTAAAGTTGCTCACTTGTCAAATATCAATGTCAAGATATAGGCTATAATCTACAAAAAATGTTAGACACAGCACTGAGTGTTCTCAGTTGATGCTCAGGATCACACTGCCTCTAGATGACTCTATCTGAAAAAATTGTTAGGAACTTACAGTGCTCTGAATAAGTTGATTGACTGGAACATTGGAGCATTTTGGAGATTGTCTTCATCTCTGTATATGTATTACAGCATACCACTTGTTTCCTTGTCAAAATTAGTGTATTTTCTCATTAATGTTAAATTTCAGTCATGATGCCGGAAATCTTGTACAGTTTTCTTGTGTATGTGACTTTGCTTTTAATATCACTAGAGGGTGATACTGTAATTTACTGGTTATGTTCAATTGCTGTTCAACTGGCCCAGCACTAAAATTTGATGGCCAGAAGACTTCCTTTGTGATCAGGCTAGTCAGCACATTGGCAGTCTGTTCCTGTCGTGTGGGATCATCCCACACCACAAACTGTTGCGGGGAGCTGAGGTTCTCTTTTGCCCAATGTCAGGCTGAAGGAGTATAAATTCTGCTTTTGAAATGACTGTTTGAGAGGTTTTACTTTGCTGCTGTGCCAGCATCCCTCACAAAGGCTACACTGTTCAAGTACAAAATAGTATTTCTTACCACTTAACAGGATGCTCTTGGATTCTTTTTCCAACTCAGCAGGGCTCTAACACGGTGCCAGACCTTTATTTTGTGGGTATCCGGTCTGTACTCCCAGTTCCAGCGTGACCGTCAGCCCCAGCAAGGGATGGCTGGCCATCAGCGCTGGGGAGTCAGGGCAGAGCATGCTAACAAGCCTGGCAGCATGGGGGACTCACCAGCCAGGGCCCCATCCCTCAGGATCCAGGCAGGGTGGGTCTGGAGAATGGAACAAGGTTCAGAGAAGAATGGAGTTCACCCCAGGTTCGGTGAAGAGGTCAGACAAGTTCATGGTGATCGGGCAGGTCTGAGGTGAAGCCCAGAACACAAGTCAGCAATTCCTGCTCAAGGCAGGCCCAGAGGCAGTAGCTGGGTCAGCCAGAGTACAGAGGTCACCAGGTTACATCCCAGGGATGAGGCAGTTCCTGTGCCAAACTGAGGAGTCGGTCTGGGTCTGGGTCAGTGGGGTATGTGGTTGGGCACAGGCACCTGCAGTGTGATGACAACATAGCTCAGGTGAGCTGTGGTCAAGTGTGGCAGCCTCAGCTTTGCAGCCATTCCTGTATAAAGGGTAGGGCAGCTACCAAATCTTCTTCCAGCTGCCTCCTGAAAAGCTCTTTGAGGCTTGCCAGGGTTTCTCAGCCCTGGCATTTGCCACACAAAGTAGGGCTGGTGTTGTGGTCTAGACAATCACTGGGAAGTCTCCTCTGTGTCTCCCGTTAACAGATTTGAAAATACGCTCTTTTGATCAATGTTTAACAAAGAACATTCCTGATACACCTCCAAGGACAACCTACTGGGATAACTTCTGTAGCACATGAAATGTGCAAGAACTATCAAAAAATTTGGACTGCTTGTCCATACTGTTTATCCACAGATCTATGACATTTATTCTCAGCTCTGTACGATGCTGGAGGCAGACCGTACATGTCAACTAGTGACGAGGCAGACATGAAGGTCTGTTTTCAGAGACTGCCATTTTTTTTCAAGTACCTGTAGGCAGAGTAGCTTACCCCTGCCACAGAGCAAATCTAAGGGAAATAATTTTAAGATCTTCAGGCCCCTGGATGTGCTTTTACTGGCAAAGGGGTATCTCGTCTTACAGAAAGTCACTATCCGTAGACCATCCCTTCCTCTTCTGCCATGAGGAAGGCGGGGAATGATAGGAGGCGAGCTAGGTGGTCTCTGTGGGGGCCTCTGTTCCTCACTTCTCTGACTCATGGGGGTCATGTCAACCCAGGAAAGCTCAACTTAGGGAGGGACTCCTCTCCTTATTTACATTCCACATACTTCCAACAAAAAAGTTTCTGTAAATCATTAACAGGACCTCAAATACTGAATTTACTTTACCTGGCACAGACCTTCTGCTAACCTTACTGGCTAACCTTAGGATCAGCATAAGTGACAGCATCATTCATGTGGCCTTAAACAAAATACTAAAGGGATAAATGAAGTCTCCTTCCATTTTCTTTTTTTTTAGGACTAGCCCTTCAAGCCCAACCCTGTAGTATCAAATTTTGTAAAGCAGCAAAAACTGCAGGAAGTATTTTCCAGCAAGTTTTTCCAGCTATTTAGAGCAAGGTCCAGTAGCTGTGATGCCTTGCAGTTTTGTGAGCAAGCTGTGCCTTCTGTGCCATTTCTTCTGCTCACTACCATTGTGAAGGGCTTCCCTTTTATATGACTGTGAAGCATGGGCTGATTTTTCCCTGCCAGAGGGGGCTTACCTGTCCCTATGAACTTTTGCTCTTGGCTCTCCTGGTTGAAGTCATATGGGGTCCTGGGCAAAATTCCACGGGCAGATTTTAGGAAGTGGAAAGTTACCTCTTCTGACAACTGTGACCTGCCTGCAGAATATACCAGAATAGATATTTGTCATGTTTTTGTGGACCTCATTACTCAAATGAAGGCAGTGTTTTATGTAAAGCCTATGCAAAGCTTTCTGTGCATAATGGGGACATTCGGCAGGGAGTCTGCAGGGAACTGCTGAGGGGTTTTTGTGCTTCCAAGTTTCTTTGGCATTCACCCCAGCTAAAGGCACCAGCTGCCATTAAGGCTTGTTGTTTTTTCTTACCTTCTCTGCTTTTGTTTCTCTGCAATTAAATAATTAACTTAATGAGAGATTTCTGGTTATTCTGATAATGTTCTGGTGAGAGATTTCTGGTTATTCTGATAATGTTCTGGGACACTGTTGAACTTCTGCGATCAGCGGGAACTCTGACAGGTGTCAGGATCCATTTACTGTCAGGTAGAAAGGTAGTGAGAAACAGCCAAAAGCAGCATGGAGCAATGACACAGCACAAAGCAATTCAGGAAAAACACGAAGTCCTTTAAATCAAAACTGTCTATATTTTTAGGGAAGACTACATTTGGTGGCTCAGTAATTTTTGTTTACTTAATTTTTCTTCGTTTATTTTTCTGACTAGATTAATGGTGCACTGGAAAGGCGTGAGTAGGGAAACTGGAGGTTTTATAGTAAAGAAAATAATTTCAAGATATTTATCAAGTAAAATTTACTTTGATACATAAGTTACTACATACTTGTCAGGAATAAAAGTTGGAGGTCTTTTTTTCCCCAGAGGCAAAGCAAAGCATGTGGAAAACTTACTTGTAGCTGTAAAATTTTTGTGCAGGCTCTTTTTCAGAATGGTACATGGTTTGTGTGCAAAATTAAAATATTTTTGCTGTATGTATTTTTTTTAACTGTTCAACTTAAGTACGCTTGGAAAGTTTATTTTGAAGTGGTGAGTGCATTCAAGCAATGCTGCCAAATTCCTGGATTAGTACAGTTAATAAAGAACATTGTGTTGAATTTAATTTTTAAAAAGACATATTCAGCCTCAATTATCTTTGAAAAAAAATCCTGCAAAATCTGAAAGTGTTAGAACACCCAAATGATTTATAGACATAGTAGTTTATTGTCAAGGATAATTGATCTGAAATACCTATACAGGAAGTTGGTTTTAAGTCTTTCTGACAGTGAGATGACAGCACTCCAGTACTATAACTTCTGTTTCAGAAGAACCCATCACTCTATATTTGTGGCTTCTTAGAGCACTAAGGCAAAATTTGTGTGGTAGCTGGTTTGAAAACTGTGCCTCAGACCAGAACCTTTACTGAAGTTACCTTGCTGCTACAAGATATGGGAGGTTATGACAAGATCTCAAGTGAGACAAGCAAGCCTAATCTTCCTCCTAAAAATAAGCTCCCCAAAGAAGAAAAAGGCTCTTAAGTGCAGAAGGGGCAGACAGAAAAAAAA
>VZRX01022593.1:13033-31664 GCA_013398075.1 Notiomystis cincta | reverse complement strand
GGCCGTGACGGTGGAGGTGGGCGGCAGGTGAGGGGCGCCGAGGGCTGTGAGGGCGGCGGCGCAGGGCGCTGCCCGGCTGGAGAGCTGGGCAAGGGCGGGGAGAAGCTCTGTGCAGAGGGCGGAACGTGTCCGGGGTATTCCGAGTGCTGGCGAGCCCGATCAGCCAGAAAGGAGAGCGGAGCGGTGGAATCATCCGTGTCCCCGCTTGGTCACGGGCAGCCGGGGACAAGGAGCCCTGAGGGCGAAGTAAATCCAGGTGTTGGCCGGCTCCGTGTGTGCACTGCCGAGCTAGCGGAGCGTTCCAGGCGCACCAAGGTGGTCAGAGGGATGGAGAGCTCTGCGGTGAGGAAAGGCTTGGAGGATTGGGATTGCTCAGCCTAAAGCGGAACAGCTTTGGGGTGGCCTTCCAGCGTCTGAAGGGAGCTGAGCAGAAAGACGCAGAGACTGTTGGTGAGGGCAGGGAGCGGCAGGACAAGGGGGAGTGGGTTGCAATTGAAAGACAGTGAGTTTAGATGGGATATTAGGGAAAAAATATTCCCTGTGAGGTGCTGAAGCTGTGGCGTCCCTGGAAGTGTTCAAGGCCAGGTTGGACAGGGCTTGAAGTAACCTGGTTTAGTGGAGGGGTGGAACTCGATGATCTTCAGGAGCTCTTCCCAACCAAACCACTTTGTGGTTCTGCAGCTGAACTGTGTTCATTACAACAGTAAAAATCACACCTGCAGTTCATAGAGGCCTTGCCCAGGTGTTCCCCTGAACATGTGAATAAGTTGCCTGGGATAACTAACAGAGAAATTACTAACTAATCATAACAGAGGGGCTGTGCTTGGGAAAGGACCAGCTCAGGCTTTCCTTGTATAGATAATGGCATGGAAAGTCAGGAGGGTGTGCTGGGTTTGTGGAACAGCTCTGAGCACCCAGCACAACTCTGGAATAAATAATCAGTATTTCACTCTTGAGTGTGTTGTCATTGTTGCACTTCATTCTCTGCCAGGAAGGAGGGAATATTCAGCTGTGGTGGGAAATGTGCAAGCAGCTCCCCTTGGCTTGTGAGGAGATTTTCCACTGGCTAAACCCCAGCTGGAAGAGGTGATGATTCACCTCTGCCTCCAAGGCATGGATGTACCTCCTGAGGATAGCTGATGTTCTACAAGGTTTTGCTTCAAGGTAAAAGAAGCAGGACACTTGAGCCTAAAGCACGTGAAATTTAAGAGGATCTGGTCACTTTTGCTCAAAGAGTTTCCATTTTCATATCTAAGGAGGATTATTATGTCCCTTGTGAAGCATAGCTTTCATTCTGTGCAGTTGAAGCTGCAGATGAATGCAGAAATTGCTGGGAGATGTACCTGAATTCACCAGGAACTCACGTAACAGATTGTTTCTTTCCTTTAGAAAGATGGAGCTGTCTTCTGGAAAACTTGCAAAGTTTGCTGATGGATCTGCTGTTGTTCAGGTAAAAAAAAACAGTAGTTAAAATTTGTGCAGTTTCAAAATTCCTGTCTCTTAAAAGACATTATTTGGGCATCAGAGCCTGTTATGTGAGATAGCAGCCTCAAGTGGCAGTTTCATCCCTAAAGAAGGGACAGCTGTAGTTTTCACGAAAAAATTATGTTTGAAAAGCAAAAATAATGACATGAAGTGCAGATTTATGTGGTGGTTTTCTGCAGAGTATAAATCCTTCTCATATTTTAGCTTTTGAATGAGTTTAGAACATTTGGAGTTATTTTGTTTGCAGATAACTTCAGGTTTTTTGTTCTTTTCCTGAGCCCAGCTAGGTGACACAGCAGTGATGGTCACAGCAGTCAGCAAAACCAAGCCTTCTCCATCTCAGTTTATGCCATTAGTGGTAAGTACTAATGACATAATTAGTTTTGTGCTGATCAGTGGTCAAGTTAGCAATAATAATCCTTAAGCAGTGGAGTTCAGGATGCTGGGGAGGGTGAGGAATTCAAACAGTGGATGACAGACCCTGAATTTCAGAATTGCACTTGATGATCAATGTCTGGATGTCCAGGATCCCTGTGTGGGTGAGGGATGAGCCCTGGGTGTTGTCTGCCTTGGCTGTGGTAAGGCTTTCCTCAGAGCCCTTGTGAGCTCTGCCACAACATCCAAGCCCAGATATTAAGGTTTGGTTTTGTGGGGAACTGGTTGGATTGTGAGGCTCTAAGGGCTGTGATTATTAAATGTGGGGAGGAGATAATTGGGATTGGAACTGGCTGATCCCCAGGGTCCCCTGTGAGGGTTCCTGTGGCTCTGCAGTAAATCATCAGTTGTCATTAATAATCCCTGAATTGTCTTGGGAAGGTTGACTATCGTCAGAAAGCTGCTGCAGCAGGAAGAATTCCTACAAACTATCTGAGAAGAGAGCTTGGTTCCACTGATAAAGAAATTCTTACAAGCAGAGTAATAGGTAGGCTGAACCATTTCTCTTACAGTGTATTTTTAAAATGTTGCAATCCTCTCATGATTGTTTGAAAATATAGTCATTTTTAACTGCTGGTTGGAGAGCTGATCATCTCTGTAGTAATGCCAGGAAACAAACTTCTAATTTATTGTTTAGCAATATGATTGAAATTGTAAGGTTATATGTGTCATGCTAAATACATTTCTGGATTCTCTTCCTTTTCTCTGTTTGGTTTTTTTTTTTTTAAACCCTATTTTGTCAGTTTTTGTCAGTGGGGTCATTGGAAGACAAAGTAACTACTGAAACCCAGCTTCTTCTTACAGCTTGATTATTTCCTTTGCAGATCGATCAATCAGACCACTCTTTCCAGCAGGATACTTTTATGATACACAGGTAGGTCATGCTAACTTCAAAATGGAAGAAAACTTGGATGTGGCCAATGAAAATTGCATTATACAGACCCTGTTTTGAGAAAAACTATTTTTGTTAACATCAAGGAGAGGTTTGCACTTTACAAACAAGTTTAATGTTGCTTTTTAGTTTGTCTTCTTGTCTTAGATTATTTTTATGACATCCGACTTTCCAAATTTTGTTGTCAAGATGCAGGGACAAAATTCAGATCTCCTCTGTACCACAGAAGAAAGATGCTCATAGTAAATATTTTATATATGATGTGATGCAATATTATCCATTTGTGGGGGTTTTTGTCAGCTTTCTGCTTTAAATACCTGAACAAATTTCCATGTGCAGTATAGGCTCTTGTAGATGTGTGGAAATTGGGGTTTTTTAGTGTCCTTAGCTTTGTATTGACAGTTAATAAAAATGTGTAGGTCAAAATTATTCATTGTCTTTTATCTTATGCCAGATCCTTTGTAATCTTTTAGCAGTAGATGGTGTCAATGATCCTGATATTCTGGCAATTAATGGAGGTAAGAGGGCTGTGAGAAATTACTGCTTCTGTGGGATTTAATGAGATCAGGTTTTTTCTAATGCACATTTTTGTGTTCCTTTCAGCTTCTGCAGCACTTGCATTGTCTGATATCCCTTGGAATGGTCCTATTGGTAAGTAAACATACTGAAATTATGGGTGATTTTAATACAATGGAAGACTTAAACCACAATGGGTTCTTTTCCTTTTTAAAAGGAAGCTGAATCTAAGAACTGAATTTCAAGCACTGGAAATAATTTTACAATGGATAGGATTATGGCACTTCAAGGGATTATTTTTGCTGACTGAATTTGCTTCTGGGAGGAATAACAATCCAGAAATTGTGTACTACAGAGACCAATAAATTATTTTTTTCTTAAGAGAAACATATTTATTGAAAAGTATTGTTTGGAAAATAGCTGGTTCAGAATACTTTTCCTTGAGGAACTCAAGAAGAGATTTATCTCATTGTGAATATTTTCTGGGAAGAGAAAAGATCTAACCTAGGACAAATATTCAACTGTATTTTCCTTTCAGCTGCAGTACACTCACAGCATTGTGTGTAATACTACTTGGCATTATTTGCCCTACTCAGTAATAGTACCTAAAAGAAAAATAGAATAGGTAATTTTGTCTTTTAAATTTGTTCTTAATATCCACTCAACACACTGATATTTTAAAATCACTCTGTAGCTTTAATTATTGTTATTAGCTGTGTAACTTTCAAAGTAAAAGGATGCCCTAAAGAACTTCCTTATTATAATAATAAGTAACTTTCTGGAGTTTCTTTGCAGGTGCAGTAAGGGTAGGGCTGGTGGATGGAGAGACTGTTATCAATCCAACTCGAAAAGAGATGGCCTCTAGTGCTCTAAATTTAGTTGTGGCTGGAGCTGCACAAAGTCAAGTTGGTAAGTGGGTTAATTGCTGTCTGTGGAGGGCTTGGAAATCTTTGCAGCTGTTTTCCTTATCTTTGAAATATGTGTTTTTATACAGTAGTAGGAACAAACAACAGCAATAGATAACTTTTGGTTAAGTAAATTCCCTCTTATTTATGCAGTTTAATGTTAATCTGTATTTCCTCAGTTGAGTTAGATTGCTGTTGAACAATAAAACAGGCATTCACTTAATTTTTATCTTTCTATTGCTAGTTATGTTGGAAGCAACTGCTGAGAATATCTTGCAGCAAGACTTCTGCCATGCCATCAAAGTGGGGGTGAAGCAGACCCAGCAGATAATCCAGGGCATTCAGCAGCTGGTGAAGGAACGGGGCATGGTCAAGAGAACTGTCCAGAAATTATTTACTGCTCCTGAAGAGATCGTGGAAATGGCAAAGAAGTAAGTTCAGAACAAATATGCAGCTGTAGGAGTGTTTATAAATATCAGTCTGGTGCTTTCACCACACTGATATTTCACTAAATACTTTTCATGTATTTATTCCTCAAAAAAAAACCCTAATTATAGAAGTGGTTTTTAAGCTGTGTTTTCAAAAATTCTTCCTTTTCTCCCTGAAGACTTGCTCATAACAAGATCTATGCAGTGTTCACAGATTCAAGCCATGATAAAGTAAGTAATCAATCACAATACAATTAATTTTTAAATTAATATTGTAATGAAACTGTAGTAGGAATGAGTTTTTTAAGCTCTGTCCCTGGAGGTGTTTAAGGAAAGACTGGATGTGCCATGGTCTGGTTGGCAAGATGGTGATCATAGGTTGGACTCAATGATCTCAGAGGTTTTTTCCAACCTCAGTGATTCTGTAATTAAGGCTTGTCTCCTTCCCTGCATCTATTTGTAATAGTAATAATGAATTGTTCTGTAAGTTCTTGACTACCAGGAATATTTGTTTGTACTATGTGGAGGTGGAGACTCCCTTTTCTCAAGGAGTCACACGGAGAAGATGAGGGGCAATGGGTGCAGGTTACTCCTGAGAGCTTCTGATTGGGCACAAGAGCAATGTTCTCCTTGGGAAAATTTATCAGCCACTGAATAATCTCCCCAGGGAAGTGGTGGATTCCCCAAACTCCCCAGTGTGGGACATTTTTAAGATTCAAATGGGGAAGGGTGCTGGGCTATCTTGTCTGGACTGTGCTTTTGCCAATAAAGGTTGGACCACACAACCCTTGAGGTCCCTTCCAACCTGATGAATTGAGTTTTGAATTTGTGTGACAGTTCTGTTTCTTATTCCTTCAATTTTCCCCAAGCCTCTGTTGTTCTGCCCTGTAGAGTTAACTGGTTGCAAATCCTGTGTTCTAGATTTCGAGAGATGAGGCAATCAACAAAATAAGGCTTGAAACAGAAGAACAGTTGAAAGGTATTTTTTTGTTGTTATTATTTAGAGAATGCTTCAATGGAGGTAGCACTGCTTGGAGTTACAGCATGCTCTTTGTTGGAAGCTATTTTAGTAACAGTTCTACACAATTAATTTTCCAACTTCAGATGTAATTTCTTTTTTATACCCAGAAAAATTTCCGGAGGCTGAGCCTTATGAAATCATGGAATCTTTCAATGTGGTTTCAAAGGATATTTTTAGAAATCTTGTTCTAAATGAATATAGGAGGTGGGTGTGTCAAATTCCTACTGATAATATTTCTGTCAGTTTTTAATCCAAGACTATGGTTTAACTGATCTCTTAATTTCTCTTTGACACTTCAGGTGTGATGGGAGAGATTTGACTTCCCTCAGAGACATTAAATGTGAAGTGAACATGTTCAAAATGCTTCATGGATCAGCCTTATTTCAAAGAGGTCAAACACAGGTAGTGTCACTTGAACATCAGAAATGATAAATGAATTACCCAAAGCTGAAAGATTTGGGTCTTTCATTTAAATGCCAGGTTTCCTTTTTGCTCCCATTTAAATAGTAATAGGGAGAAATGCTGTGGAGGTTGGCAGGGACACTGGTGTGCAGGGCACTGCTGAATTGTGCACGTCATGAGAAGTCTTTTCAAAGCAGCTTCCTATGCAACATGAACTAAATAGGGAAATATTACCCAAAAAAATTGCAATAATGAGATGGGTTTTTTCTCTTCTTTGCCAAAAGTGTCAGCTGTTGGATGGATTGAATGAAGATTGTACTCAAGATTTGATCTGTATTTTTATAGCTCCTTTTGCTAGAAGACTCAGCCCTTGATGTGACTTCTTATTACACTGTCTTTGGGCAGCAGTTGCAAACAGTGATTTGCTCCTCAGTGTTGTCCTAATTATCCCACTAAAAATAACACCCACTGCAGGTCCATGTGGGAAACAGGCACAAAAAACATCGTGGCTGCAGCTGGCCCTGTCTCTTAAATGTTTCTTAAGGAGCAAACTGCTCTTGGCTCCTACTTAAGCAGCATTAAATTAGTCTTTTTAAAGGGGATTGCTTGTAAGATTGTATGATCTCTAAGGGTGATGAATAAGTCTGTGTGATGGAGACAAAAAGGTTGTACAAGTGGTAGGTGATGGCATCTCATTTGCTGCTGAACTCACTCTTTTTGATTCTTCATTAACAGTAACATTTGTGAAGGCTGGAAGGGTTTCAGAGGGGTTTATTTTTTATTTTAGCTCGTTTTTATTTCAGGTTCTGTGTACAGTTACATTTGACTCCCTAGAATCGAGTGTAAAATCAGATGTTATCTCCACAGCAGTGAGGTATGTATATCTTGGTGCTTTGGCAGCAGTAACAAGAGGGTGAGCATTTGAGCACATGTGATAAAATTCCCTTGAACTTTGACATAGATAAAATTTTTTAGAACTGAAAATTGTGTAAAACTAGACTTTGAGGTGGTCTGTTTTCCAGAGATCATGGCAGTGGGTTTGTGTTAGGGTGACATAAATTCCATATGCACACATTTGAAAGTGGAGAGTAGTACTAGTAGCATCCAGTCTGGTTTAGATATTTTAAATATTTATGGAAAATTTAACTTATGTAGCAAGCTGGTCCTTGTGCTTTGAACACTATTGCTGAGGGCTAAAGTGAAATTCGTTCCCTTTAAAGCCGCATTTCAGTGATGTCACCCCAGTGATTTCATCCCAGTGTGGGAGCTTTTACATTTTAATGTCTCAGCTTTACTGTAGTTAAATCTTTGTTACCCTAAAAGGGTTTGTCCACATTCTCTAATGTTGGTAATTGTGGGTGACCAGCAAATGTATTGATTTGTTGGTTTTGGCTGGGTGCATTTTTAAGCATAACAATAAAATCTTGAATTACCTGTTGTGTGTAAAACATGTTTGGTTGCTCCTTTTTTGACATGGTCTTGTTTTTAATTAATAGTGGAATAAAAGATAAAAACTTCATGCTGCATTACGAGGTGAGAGTTTTCCTGTGTCACAGCTTTCTGCATGATTCACAGAAGGGCTTCATGTCTTGCTTTTAAAGGTGCAGTTGATCACTTCCAAGGTTATTAATTAGCTCTAGATTTGCTAAAATGTATTTATGCTAATTCATGCATGAATTTCTATGAACAGAAGTGCTGGTTTCCTGAAAAGCAGTAGGTAATTTGTAAATTGCCATTTTAGACAGGCTTTTTAATGCCATAACATTAGGTGAGCTCCTTCAGAACAGATTCTTACTGCAAGCAAGATTAACCTGTGCTATTATTTTTAGTAAATTCTATTAATATGTTCAGCTGACATGGCACAGCAGTAGTAAATAAATGCTTTTACATCTTGGCTCTCTCTCAGCCTTTGGAGGTTGCCCAAAGTATTTCCTACAGGGAACAGGCATATCTCATTCCATTATCTCTGTGACAGAAATAACATTTCTGCTAGGTTGTTTGACAAGTTTATTTGGAGGAAGCTTCTTGTGTTCTCTCATAGCTACCTTGCTACTGTTTTATTCTCTTTTGTTCTGTGGAAGTAAAACATTTACTAAACATGACCTAAACTGGTCCTGGTTTGCAAACCAAGTGACTGATAGAAGTCATGTGGTGGTTTGATTATTTTATTCTTAATTTATTTTTACCTCAGGATGCACCAAAAACTTCAAAGATGTTTTTCTAAGTGTATGTTTTAAAATGGAAAAGAAATGCAGGTTAATTTTCTGTGTACACATTTTTGGCTTCATAGTTTCCACCTTATGCAACCAATGAGATTGGCAAAGTTACTGGGATGAACAGAAGAGAGCTTGGACATGGTAAGTCCAGACTAGAGAAATCCCATGCTGGAAGTTTCAATATTTTATCTGATTTTTATTTATGGATCACTGAGTGGTTGTTTTGTTTTGGTTTTTTTAAACAGGTGCACTGGCAGAACGAGCTTTGAAACCAGTTATACCCCAGGATTTCCCATTCACAATCCGAGTTACTTCTGAAGTCTTAGAATCAAATGGTATTAGGATTTTCTTGTTTTTAATCTAGTGCTAGAGACTAAATTTGGTTCTTAAAAAGCTTAGGTTTGACTGATAGGATTGTTAAAGAATAGATTTCAGTTTCCATGTTCTTAATGATTACCTAAAATATTTTAAATAAAATGCATGTACGTGTTCATGAACAATGGGCCTTTCTTGGTTTAATAAAATGGCATTGGGGGCACTTTTATGCTACAGGATGAGGAAAATAGCTTGCATTGAGACCCATTTTTCAGTGTTTAATCCCTGTTTTTTTCTTGTATTCCAACTCCAGGGTCCTCTTCAATGGCTTCTGCCTGTGGTGGAAGTTTGGCACTAATGGATGCAGGTACAAAATGTGGCACTCCTAAGGCTAAACTGCATGTGCTAACGTTCAGGATCTGGAAATGACCAAAAACGTCCAAAATGTATTATTTTTTTGCCACTCTCAGGAGTTCCAGTGTCAAATGCAGTGGCAGGTGTAGCCATAGGCCTCATTACCAAGTGCAGCCAGGGAAAGGGGGATATTGAGGATTATCGCTTGCTGACAGACATCCTGGTGAGTGCTCCTCACAATCACTGCTGTGTAGTGCTGAAAAATACCCCTTTGGGCCTTCTTCTGTAACCTTTTACCCAGGCAGTTCTGGAAGATCACTGCTGGAAAAATTAATTGCATTTTTCTGTTTTATCTCCCAAATTCCTCCCTTGTTCTGAAAAATTTTTATGAAAGGTCCAGTCATGTTTCTTATTTTTTGTGTTGTTAGTTATTTAAACATTCATAAGCTTTCTTCTTCCAATGAATTTTGTCTTTCCTCATGGGAGAAAAAGATGAATAATTTCCTGAAAGACACAGTATGTTGGGTGGAGAATGAGCATTTGGAAGAGTGGCTGGGGGGGAAAATGTGCAGCCACTGACAGCACAAAATCAGTTGTGGATCAGAAACTTGTCCACAAAAGCTCTTCATTCTAAGGAGAGAAAGGACCACTGTTAATCCTGAACAGTAAAATAATGCTGAAGAAAACTTGGAAATCTCAAAAGTAATTCCTCTGTACTTTTGGTAGAGTGGGACCTGGCACTGGGATAAAATTATTCCAACTTGGTTTTCTCTGTCTGTGCTGGCAGGGGATTGAAGATTACTATGGAGATATGGATTTCAAGATGGCAGGCACTAATAAAGGGATAACAGCACTGCAGGTATTGTGACATGAAATCTTCCTCAAGTGAAACTCTGAGAGAGTGTTAGAAAAGCTTTCCTGACATATTGATGTCACTTCATTCTTCTCATGTCAGGTTGATCTAAAGCTGCCAGGAATACCAATAAAAATTGTGGTGGAAGCTATTCAGCAAGCTACAGGTAGGTCCATACCTGGATTTGCACCCATTTTACCTTATTAAATGATAAATGGAATTAAGTTATATGAAACCAGACAATACACTATTCGTTTTTTGTTCTCACTGTGGAAAAAACCAAGGTTCTCTCTTTATGAAATGGTTTTGGTTTAATCAGTAAGCTCCAAACTAAAGTAACTTCAGCCATTGCGCGATTTGGACTAACACACGTTACATGACTCTGTTTAAATCCAGCAGGATAATGTTATAAAAATAGCAGCAAACTTTCCCTCATTTCACATGAATTCAGCTATATTTACAAGTGAAACTTGCTGTCATCTCTATTCTGACAAGTGCCCCTAAAATATTCTTGAAGCACGAGAAGACGAAGCTACGTGGTTTAATAAGGATTTAATGAGCTGGAAAACTTTCAGCTTGACATTCTCCAGCTAGGCAGGAGACAGGTTTTGATAAGGAATATTCTTCTACTGTGTAACAAAATTTCATCTATTTATTTTCATCATATACAAAATTACTGATTTTTTTTATTATTCCTTCTAGCTGCAAAGAGGGAGATTTTACAAATTATGAACCAAACACTGGCAAAACCCAGACCTAACAGAAAAGAAAGTGGACCAGTTGTAGGTAATGCTATTGTGTCAATTCATAGATTTCATAATTACCTTTTTAACAATAAACTTCTGCTTAAAACAGCTTTTCTTAATGAATGATTGTTATATATTTTTGACCTTGCCCTGTAGGGTTGTTTTTAATTTGCAGAGTAGTTTTGGTTATTTTTGGTTATTTTGGGGGGATTTTTATTGCCACATGGGGCAGCACTTCTATTTCAGTGTACACCAGAAAACAGAATTTAAGTGAAGCTATGTGAAGCTCTCACAAAATCAGAATTGTTATAGATGAGAGTATCAGTATGGCTTAAGGTAATTTACAGTCATCAGAGTGTATTCTGTGTCTTCAGTTATTTCAGTTCTTACCTGTAATTACATCCATGTTCAGCAAATACCACAGGTAGCTGTAAAAGATTAAAAGCTAAAGGAATGTGCCTTTTTGTGTGATAGCTTTCAAGATGATTATATTTAGCATTTCAAAGGATTTTTAAATGTTCTTTCAGAAACTATCCACGTTCCATTATCAAAAAGATTAAGATTCGTTGGTCCTGGGGCTTATAATTTGAAAAAACTTCAAGCACAGACTGGTGAGACATTCTTGATTCCTGTGATAATTTATCCTGTGATTCCCTTTGTTTCAGACTTGTTTATTGAGCTGTTTCAATGCTCAGTGCAAACTAAAAATGAAAAAATACTGATACCTGTAGAGTACCAGGTAGATGCTCTGCTTTGACCTGAACTCTTAATGCTCTGGTGAACTTCATTAATGCTTCTCAGGGGATTGGGCTGGAGAAAAGGAGGAAAAATCATTTCTCTTTGGTTGCAAGCCTGGAAAGAATTTTACCATTTTGACTCCAAAACACTTTCATTTCCCGCTGCTGTTGATGCAAATCTTATTAAAAATCTCTGGGAAATTGATTCATAACCCTCAACATTGATTCAGGACTTTTTTTCCTACCTTTAAAGGATGATAAAAATAATTTTGTGTTCCTTTATAGCCCCCAAGTTTATCCAGGTATTTGCAAGGAGCTGGTGGCCAAGCAATTGTTCAGTGGTCAATGCCTAAAGTGAACAAGATTAAATAACAATTAGAACTGGGAGGTCTTTGTGAGTCTGTACCGACCCACTGTGCTCTGTGCAAGGCTTTCCTGGGTGTGACTCCTGTGCAGTGTGCACCTAAATGCTCTCCTCAATGCCCATCTGCAGGTGTGACTGTGAGCCAGCTGGATGAGGAGACTTACTCTGTGTTTGCCCCCACGCCAGGGGCAATGCACGAAGCCAGGGAGTTTATTGGGGAGATCTGCAAAGATGATGTAAGCACAGACTGCAGTCATTAACTTCTTCACTTTGTTCTTTGTGGCTTTGTGTCTTACTGTTGGCTTTTTTCCTTCCACAGCAAGAAGTTAATTTGGAATTTGGGGCAATTTATACAGCCACAATAACTGAAATAAGGTATAAAAACTGATTTGGAGTTGAAATTAATTTATTTACATAGTTGTATTCCTCATATCTAAATATGATGTAAAATAATAATTGATTTTTAAGGGTGCCAAACTTATGCTGGGGATGTTGGCACCTGCATAATTTCTGATAGTTTTTCTGGTGAAAATACTTTGTTTCCTGATAAAGCTGTTTATTTTTACTGCTTGTTTAGTTTTTAGAATGTCTCTAAATTGTAAAACTGAAGGCCTTTTTCATCTTTGAATCTGAAAGTGATGGTGTGAATGTGCTTTCCACTTTTCAACACAATATTTGTCTTGTAAAAATTACATTTTGGGTGGTACCTATTACCGAAATACTCCCCTGAAATAAGGAATTCTCATCCACTTGGAGCCAAGGAAGATTGAGTGGTCATGTTGTGGTTGATACAGGATTTTTGAAAAGGGATGAGTAAAATTCCCTTTATGAGAAGTCTACTAATGCTTGCTTTGGGGATCATATGCAGAGTGAAATGTGGACTTCTCTTGAGGCACTTTTGAAATAACTCTGCTGTTTCCTGCTGCAGAGATTCGGGAGTGATGGTAAAACTATACCCAAACATGACCCCAGTATTACTTCATAATTCCCAGCTGGATCAAAGAAAGGTAACCCATCCTTTATACCATCCAGGTATAAAATGGGCAATTATATTTATTTTTAACCAGTTGTCATGGCTGTTACACACTTACACTGTTGTTCCAGGTTAAAAGCTGTTAATTAGCAGCACTTTTTTGTTTAATTCTGCCTGCCCTGTACTTAAAGCTGCAAAGAATCAACTGTGTGGCTGCTGCAGTCCTTTTTACACCGAGTTCTTTGGCTCTGCAATAGCCTTTTCCATGTAATATTCAGAAACCTGTGTTCCCAAGGTAGTGCTGAGCCACTGGGTTGAAAGTGTAGCATGAAGAACCCCCCAAAGATTTTATAGCAAACTCTGATAATTTTATTTCTATAAAACACTGTGTTCTAGATTAAACACCCTAGTGCCCTGGGATTAGAAGTTGGACAAGAAATTCAGGTAATTATTTTTTTTTAACTTTAAAATTCTAATAAAATTATGTTGATATTTTAAAATTTGGGGGGGGGTCAAATTATTTATTTAGTACTTATGAAGAAAGTATTGGATTCCTTTTTTGTGCTAGTTAAAGCCCTGCTCATCCAAATTAGATTTATTTAGATACTTTTGCTATCTAAGCACCACATTATTTGACAGCAATATAGGCTAAAGGATGCCTATTTATGGCTTTTCTAGCATCAAGTTGATAAAAAATCAAACCCAGCCTCCCATCCTTTAAGGAAAGTGCTATTTCCTTGAAGCTGGTCAGTGGGAAAGTGCTTTGTTTCCTTTCCAGGTGAAATACTTTGGCCGCGATCCCACTGATGGCAGAATGAGGCTTTCACGGAAAATTCTCCAGTCCCCAGCCACCAGCACCCTGAAAACCCTGAGTGACAAGAACAGCATTGTCCTGGGAGGGGCTGTTCCACAGCCATCCACGTCATCCCAGTGACAGGTAGGGCCAGAGGAGCAGCTTCAGCTGACTCAGCACTGCACTGTGCAGCTCTGCTAAGGAACTGTGTCAGCCTGGGCTTTGCACTGTGCAGTGACCCCTCAGTGCTGTGCAGGTCCTGCTTGCCAGCTGTGTTGGGGCTTGTTGGGAGTTAACAGCTGGTCCTTCGTGTGCTGGAGCTGCAGAAAGTTTGATATTATAAAACTGGTTCAAATGCCTTGACAGTCTCAGGCAGTCTGGACAGCCCCCTCTGTCCAAAACAAACTTATTTGTTCATCTCCAACATCCTTTTTCTCTACCTTTTGAAGAAAAAAAACCCAAACAGGGTATTAGAAGAGAAGGAAAAATAAATTTCTTTCTTGATTAAGTAAATTAGTGGAGAAAATTTCAGTCAATTAATGAAATGGCTCTTCCTTATAAGTATTTTCCTGCATGTATTTGTCAGAAGGCTTATGCCTCAATTTTTCCCAAAATTTGTGTGGGTTTTCTTGTTCTTAGAAAGCTGCTAGAACAGGGAGCTGTCTGATCTTGAAATCAGGAGCAGCTACACAGCAAGACTGGCAAAGGCACAGTGCACCAGTGGGCAATCTGTGGCAACCTTCAAGGAATGATTGACAGCACAAGAAAAGGGAAAATTCACAGAAGAAATCTTGGGTTTTAGCAATTATTTTGAATCTCATACCTTGATATGATGAGTTGACTACAAAGTATTTTCTTTCTTTCAGGAAAAAAGGTGTGAGAGTTCCTGGAAATACAAGTGACCTTTGCTAGAACCTCCACGTGTCCTCGCAAGAGTCTGCAGGTGGATGGTAGTGAATCATATTTATAAAATAGACACTATTTGTGCTTAAAGGTGATGTAGAACTTCAGAGCCTTCAAACTGATTAAAAGCTTGAAAATAAAACCAGAACCAAGCAATGCCCTCATCTTGTGTAGCAATGTTGAGATGAGAGTGTAAGAACATGGAGTTCTATAGACTGAGAAGATCACATTTAAGTGCTAAAGATTCTTCTGAGTTATGCACTCAAAATAAAACTGTGAATATGGGAAGTAAGAACTGAACAACTCTTTTGTGGGAGAAGGAATTGTCCTGTACACTTGGTCAAGGGTCACACTTGGCCAAAGTTTCACTGGCTTTTCAGTGTACGAGAATGTTGAGCAAGACACAAAGACTTAGAAGTATCACCTTTAACATGAAGGATGCTGGTTTAGATTAATTTGTCACTCTCAAAAGGTTCAGACCTGCTAAAATACCTGAGCAGAACTTGGCTGAAACATCACCCCTTATTACCTGGCACTGACTTTTAAAATACATAATTAAAACATTAAAATTAAAATAATTTTTGAATGAACAATTGATATGATAAATCTTCCCCTAAAACACTCTCATTAATCCTAATCCCTCTATTAATTATGTTGCATCAGTGAGTTCATTGATCTTTTAGACTTCAAAACATTTCCCAGGGGCTCACGAGAATTACTCGTTTTTCTATTGTGAGGTGCAGACTTTGAAAATCAAAGAGGGTCCTTCTGATGTTCACCAATTTGTATGCAGAACTAATAAGAAAATCAACTCCCCACCTGATGGCAAGTGGGCTCTGAACCTCCTGAAAGAAAAACTAAGCACTGGGGTGAGGAGAAATGGGCATGTACAGTAAAAATTACTCCTTTTTTTATTCTAAGTTAAAATATTAAAGAAGAAAGAAATGACTGGTATGCTGCTCTGTAGTTGTCTCTGTCTTTCATCATGTAAGATTGAAAAACTGAAAAAAGTTTGGAAAGATTGAAGAAAGATTTCCTTGGCAATCTTTTCCTCCTCTTTGAGGGCTGTGTCTTATTATTTCTTAGTAAGAATTCAGATGTCACTTCTTACTGTGACAGTTGACTGATACATCATTGTTACATATGAACGGTGTTAATAAAGTTATGTAGGTCAATGTTAAAGCCCCTGAACAGAAACTCAGATGTTTCCATTGCTGGTAACTCTTCCCAGAAATGGACCTCCCCAGTCTAAGTGGTTTTCCAAGGTTTCTCTTCCTTTATTGTACACTTAATTCCTGTGAGGCTGCGTTGTGGTGCCGGTCTCAGTAAAGCAGCTACTGCAGTGCTGGGGCATTGTCTGTTTGGTAGATGATGATAAAGGAGCAAAATGACTTTAATGTTGCTGTGGCAGAACCTGTACAGTCAGCCTGACTTCCTGCATCTGGAACCAGCTTTAGGCCCTATGGGAAGGGGCGGGGGAAGAGCACACTTGGGAACTGTCTGGGAGGAGCAGAAAGCAGCTGCTCTTACCTGAGGAGAGAAGCTCAATGGGAGCCAAGGGCTGAGTAAGCGTGTGCTGGGCTGACCCTTCCTGAGGGAAGGACATCCCGGGCTCGCCGAGCGCCGGCGCGGGGCCGTGGCAGGAGGCACTTGGCTCTCGGGGGGGATCAGCTATGATCAGAAACCAGGTGGGTCCAACGTGCTCGAGAGAACAAGCTCAGCCCTCTTGCAGCAGCTGGTTTTTCGTGTTTGAAATAGTGATTTATTTCTTCTTTTTTACTGCTCAACATAATTAGCTTCTGTAATGACCTGTCTTAAGTGGAGCCATTGAAAGGAATTGCCTCGGAGAGTGAAGCTGGGCAGGTGCAGCACTGGAGCAGGTCAGGAGGGCCAGAAATGCCTTTATTGGACAAGTCTGAGCTTTTTGTGCAGGTGCAGAGAGTCAAGAGCTGGGGTACCTTTAAATGCCAGCAATAAATATTACAAGTGCTATCCTAAAAGTGTAAGAGCTGGCCTAATTGTACTTCTGGGATTACATGCCAGAGGGAATGATAGAGTCTCTTAATTTCATTCCAAGAAATTTTAAGTGATTTGGGAATGAGTTGTCTGTCTTGCTGTGGAAAACAAAACCAAGGAGCTCTCTGCTGCTCATGTTGTGACACTTGTGAGTTGCTCTGTCTGCTCTCTACCCCTAAAGAAATCCTCTCTTTTCTTGAAGAGCAGAGGATTCTCAGCATTGATAACCTGATGGAGGTAATGGGGCAGGATGAGCTGCTGGCAGGTGCAGCACCCAGTGGAAAACACTGCTCTGCTTTCTGTGCATCTTTGCTCTCTTAGAGAGCAGAGACTCGGAGGCTTTCCTGGTCTTATTCTGGATTTAAATCCAGTATGTAACATCTGTTGGAGCAAGCATTTCATGTCTTGTCCAGGCAAAGCCCCCAGAATTGACCTGATGGGTGTGGGTACAGCTGGTGGGGTCGTGCTGGGCTTCACAACCCCCTGGATGCTGTTTTGGGCAAAGAGAAGCCCCACATCTGAGTGAGTGCAACCCTGGTGTGTTCTGGAGTGGTATTTTTCCAGAGGTCACCGAGTTCATGCCTGGAGAGATCATGGATCTATTTCACAGCTGAAGCATGAGAAACAGTTTTTCATAGCAATTTTAAGTCACATATCTCCTTTCTGTAGCTATTCACCATAAGAATTTGCTCCAAAATACTCTGCTGTGGTTTCTTGCTGTTTAAATCTCCCAAGAAGTGCTGCATTTAATCATGAGTAGAAGCCGTGCTTTTATTTTTGTGCTTTTGGTTTGAAGAGCTAAAAAGCATGCACAGGAGTCATGCAGAGGGGAGAGTTCATGAGCAGCAGATGTCCTGAGGCAGAAATATGCTGTGGCCATTGGGGTTTGTGTTCCTTTTTGTGTGCTTGTTTTTTATTGTGTAAAACCTTGAGAGGAAAGGCCGCTAAAATGTAGCAGGGAAGGCTGGTGTGGAACCTGACTTGTAAACTGGTTCGTGTTATTCTCAATCCAGGGTTTTGAAACCACTTAACATGGTCTTTTTATAGTTACTGACTCACTTACCCATAATGATGCACATGTCCCAAAGTGGGCTCATATACAGCTAAATATAAGTGTATACGATAATTCTCAGGAGTGTATCTTGTATTTTCTTGGTGACTATGATCAATCTTAGAGGCCTGTTACAATGAACATGACTAAAAGCTGAGACTTGAATTTTACTTACATGTTTTCTAAATCTGCCAATAGAATGTTCCGAAAAGTTGCACATAATTACTTCAGGGTGGCATAGTTTGTTGGAAACATTTTCTTTCCCTTCCTCTGGAACCACATTTGAACTTGAGAGCAGAGAAATGCCAGTCGTGTAAATAAGAGCCATACCGGTGTAACTGCTTTCACCGTGAGGCAAGAGCCAGGAAAGTCTGGCTTTGTCTGGGAATGAGGCACACCCTGGCCTCAGGAGAACTTGCCCTCTCTCCCTCCTTCCCCTTCAGAGCCTCAAAAATTGCGTTTGGAGACACAGTCAAGCTTCCCCTCGTCCCCAGTTTCCCGCTGTTTCACACAGCTTGACTCCTTGAACGCTTTTGGATCCTTTTTCCCTATTCCCACGCAAGCACGGAGACGTAATTATATTTTTTGTTTGTAGTACAGAGAAAACGTGTAGATGGTGTTTAGTGTGGAAAACTTAAGATTTACAAACTCCACGATGCTTGGCAAGTGGTCTGTCTTAAATTGTACACTGTGTGTAAGGGCTAATTAAGCACGTTTCTCTCATTTTTGAAGCTTCAGTCTAGTTTTCGAGCCTTCTGTGGAGATGTACAAAGCAAGCACACACTACGTTACGTTACTGTAAGGAGGATGCCGCTCACTAACCTTTCTGCCGTTTTGTGATGCAAGGGACACCTTTTCTTCCTAAAAATGTAAACTCTGTTCCAGTTGCGTGCGCTGTTTAAATTTACCCTGTCCGAGGCGTGGAGCTCGCCCGTCATTTTGTGTGACGGCGATGGGTGGCACTTTCTGTGGCGTGAGGGGGGAGGCGTGTGTTTCGTCAGCGGTGCCACCAGCTTTTAGACAGACTTTAAAAAGAAATAGAAAACTAAAAGGAAAAAAAAATTCCGTTTCTTTCGGGGGAACACGTGAGCCACTTCCCCCTTCAGACGCCTTGGGCGTTGGAGGGCAGTGATCTGCCCACAGCCCCCCGTGCGTGAGGGCAGCCGCCATTTTGTTCCCACCTCCCCGTTCCCGCCTCGGCGCCGCCCGGGGCCGAGCGGGAGCGC
>VZRX01022593.1:0-11657 GCA_013398075.1 Notiomystis cincta | reverse complement strand
CGGCTCCGGGCCCCGCCAGCCGGGGCTGCCCCCCACCATCGCCGGGCTCGGCTGGTGATGCCTTCCCTTGGGAGACCCCGGAGGATTATTGTTGTTATTATTATTATTATTTCCACTCTCCGTGCTTTCCATTATCTTGCGGCTCCGTGGGAAGTTTCCTTTCCCCCACAAGCCACAGCAGCGTTTGCTATCGTGGTCCTAGACCTTTCCCCTCACAGCTGATAGAATTATGGAATATGCTGAGCTGGAAGGGACCCATCAGGATCATCCAGTGCAGCTCCTGGCTCTGTACAGGACACCCCAGCAATCCCGCCCTGTGTCTGAGAGCGTTGTCCAGGCTCTGTCCTGGACCTCTGGCAGCCTTGCGGCCGTGACCATTCCCTGGGGAACCTGTTCAGTGCCCGACCCCCCTCTGGGGGAAGCAGCTTTCCCTAATATCCATCCAAAACCTGCCCTGACTCAGCTCCATGCAGTTACCCCAGCCTGAACAGAGCTGAAGCTGGGATATGTGACGACATTTTGTTCGCTTTCAGAGCAGTATCCTTGGCTTTTGAGGTTCTTTTTTCCTCCCTTTCTTACTTCTGTAAAAAAGTTGTTTGTTGCTCTTTTTCTCCTCAGGAGTTCGCTGATTGTGTCCCAATCAGGTGACATCCCTTGTGTTTTGTTGCACTTAAAAGTCACTTTAAAGGGTCTTTTGAAGAGGGGGGAGGTACGTGCTCCCCACTTTGTCAGCCGACAGGTGCTAATGTGCTAAATAAACCACCTAAGACTGGTATAAATTGCTCCGGAGCTGTTGCCAGGAGACATACACTACTTGCATACACAAGATAAAGTCCCTGCGTTTATAGTAGCTGGGTGATTCACTTCTGAAGGGCAGCTGAAGGGAATAAAAGCAAGTGGCCCACGTGGCTTCTCTGGGCAAAAACATTTTTATGCCGGGTAGCACGTTGCCTGCAGGAATTTGTGTAGCTGGCCTAAAAGACCACTAAACAAGCTGCTTCTTGCACCACATTTCAGGAGAAAAGAGTGCTACAGTGAGATTTTGGACTAAATTAGAAGAGAAAAGTGTATTTTAGTAGGGATATTTCTGTTGAATGTTTTCTCACCTGGCTTATTTTAGGAAATTATATTTAAAGGAGGCGGTTCTTGTGGATTTTCTGTGAGATTTGGATTAAGCTGAGAGTGTTGGCTGGCACGTGGGCAGTGGTGTGAGATGTGTGGAGATGTTTGTTTTGTTGAATTCAGTAAATCTCTCTTCGTACCTTTTGCAGGTTCACTACTGTTAGAATCGAAGATAAACCCAAATACTGCATATCAAAAACAGCAGGCAAGTATTTTTGTTAGGCTTTATTTTCTCTGGTTGCTGATGCTGAGGAATTGTTTTGTGCTCGGAGTAATTGCATTTTTCAGGAAATAAGGAGAAGCGGGACAGCATGAAATTGTTGATGGTGTTTTTTATAGAGGTGAAAAACTTGCTTAGAAGCCTGTGGGTGCTAAGCACTTCACATTCCAGAAATTAATATGTGGATTGTCTAGAAAGATGCATTTTGGGCTTCAGGCTTTGAAGATAATATATACAATTTGGATAAATATTGAAATCATTACAGGAAAGATGGTTGGAAACATATATGTGTGTAACTTTTGTCTCCCGTGCCAGGCCATCTGAAATAATTGCAAAATTAGGGAGGCAAAACTTTGGCTAGCTCTGTTGAAATGTATTTATTTATTTATTGAGTTCTTTTTCTGGAAATAACACGAAGGAATTTGTCTTTGTGGGACTTTTTTCTTTGTTGTTGATGTTTAGTTTTTATTTTAAGCCCTGAAAGCTCCTGTTGTCCTCGGTAAGGCCACAAGCCATGGTGAGAGTTACCTTTCCTAGGGGTAAACCTCCTGCAGGACAAAGAAGTAAAACAGTTAGGAGCTGTGTTAATAGGTTATTTTTGTTTCATCCACTGAAGAAATCAGCCTACTGAATCTCTTCTGCTTTTATTGTTTTCCCTTTTTCAGCATTAATTTTTGATGTCTCTGCCTGCATTGTTCTCATGGGTTTTCTGGAGTTTTTTCTGTCTGTTCCTTTGTTCTACAGTGGAGTCTCTGTTCCTTTCATTCAGTGTTTGATACTGTTCTTTATCATGCTGGTATCCAGAAGTGTTTCAGCGCTAGAAAACAGTAATTTTGTTCTTCCTGAGTCGCAGAGGGACACATCTTTGAGGATTTTGTTATAGTGACAAGTTACAGTCTGAGAATTTGAGAAAGAGACTTTGTTTTCTCGTGAGCAGTGGTTGGCTGACTTTAGGTTAGGAGTGAGGTGGAGTTCTGGGCCGGTCTTTCCCGGGGGCTGTTTGCTGTGGGTGCTGCGTTTCACTTGTTAGGGACTGCTGGCTGTAGGCTTTCCTTGGGTGGGCCGTGCTGAGGAAGGAGCTCTGCAGAGCTCCAGAAGCCAAGAGTCTCGAACTGCTTCCTGTTTACTAGAGGAAACCTATACATAGGGAATACAAATGCACATTTTGTTGCTGAAAAGTTTTAAAATGCTTCCTTTCACACCCTGTTTCCTGAAACTACAACTGATTAGTTGTAGGCCTTTTTTACTTAATTGGTAACAAAGTTTCAAGTGACTTAAGTAGCTTTGTTGCCATTTTTCTTGTGGAAAACGTAGGTCATTTAGAAAAAGTCAAGCTGAGGTTTCTTCTGGCTGGCTTTTATTTCTGATACTAATGTTTTTGCGTCCTTGTGGCAGAAAGCATTTGCTTCACTGTTTGCTCTTTAAGGTTTGTGTAACCTCGTGGAGCTTTTAGTTGACACAGAGCATTGTCCTCAAATTGGTCCTCTTGGATTTGGGGAAAAGGGTCGTGCAGCTCGATGGAAAAGAAACGTGCCCTGCCTGCACATCTGTGTCATGTAAATGACTTGAGTGGACTTAGAGGGTACTTAACGCTTAGTTGTGGTTTGCATAACAGCGTCCTGTGAAAAAAGGAAACCAGCCCCTGATTTTTCGGTGCTGTGCATCAATCTCTGACTTCCAGCGTTACACTGTGAGTGCCAAGTCGTGCTGTAGCTGTTGACTAACCCTAAACAGGACAGGCCTGTTACCTGCCTGCTCCAGTCGTGTTTGTGGTTCCTGGGGAGTTCATTCTGCCCAGGTGTTGGGCACACCGTCCTCACCTCCCTTTCTCAAGGGAAGTAGGGCTTGGATGGGACATAGGTGCCAAGTTGCTCAGCGTACAATGTAAAATTATCTCTGGTTAGATGAAAGAACAGGATGCAAAGAACAGGAGATCCTGAAGAGCTTTAGGCCCCCCTGGATTTTGTGGCAGAGGCTTTGAGAGTTACACACCTCTCTGTTGGACAGCCCACATTAGCCAGAGGGCAGGGTCAGATGTGCTCTGGAGGCTCTGGCAGGAGCAGTTTTAAGTGTTGGCACCACACCCATTTGTTGTTTCAGCTCTGCTTGAGGTTACCGTTCCCTGGCAGAACTGGCAGAAGAACGTGTCCATGGCTGAAAAACACTGAGCTGCTACAGAAATCCGTGTGGGGAGTGCTGCCTTCTGGTGTTACCTTTCCTTTAGGTGTGCTCTGTTAGCAGCTCTGAGCTGAAGATCGTGTGCAAATGTCGTTTTTTGCCCAGAGTTGCCATCGCTCCTGTGACAACAGAGCGCTTTGCTCGAGGCAAAATCGGAGTTCCTTTTGCCGGGATTTAACACATTCGCAGGGGTGCTGTTAAAGCCAGCCTGAGCAGTTGCCAGAGGGCTTCTTCACTGCTGCTTCGTGCCAGCAGGAGCGTTCACGTTACCGTGTGGCAGGTTAGGTGTAGGACTGAGTCAGTTGAAACATGTCTTCCCTCTGGATTCAGTTTTGTCGGCACGTGTTCCCCGTCTGCCTCCCTGTGCAGCACGGTAGTGCTGGCATGGGGACTCGGTGCAGTGCAGCAGCACGGGGAGCTGGAGTAGCAGACGCTGTGCAAACCAGGACCAGCACAGGAGAAGGGTTTGAACTACTCCGAGTGGCAGCGTTTGTTCAGAATTAATCTTTTTTTGTCTTTATATGGTGTTTGAGTGAATTAAGGAACGCTGCTGTTGCTCATGGATGGAGCAGCATGGCCTCTGAGCAGGTGGGTGTGGTTGAGCTAGGCCTGGAAGATGTCTGTCTGTCTGTCTGTCTGTCTGTCTGTGCTCTCCGTGGGTTGCCTGAGGTCAGGCAGGAAGCGTGTGCCAGATGAGTACGTCTTATATTGGTATTGGACAATTATTTTCTGTTGAAACCATCTTTCAGTCTTTCTGAAATATTTTTGGAAAAGCTTATATAACTTCTGCTTTGTGTGGGCAGTACAGATTGTAACGAGTGCCATTCAGTAACTCAAGAATTTTCACAAATTTTTGACTGCAGTCCCTGGGTGCCTGGAGTCATTTTAAGTTACTGCATTAATTCTCTTACTTAAGTAATCTTGGGCTATGACTAGAGCTGCTGAATGTGCGTGTCCTCCTTTGTTCACTGAAGCACCTCTGGGGCTCAGCTTACCTGGGACTGGGAGTGCATTGATTTTGAGTGTCAGGGCAGCAGTATTTGCACAGAACGTTTCAAGATAAACATTTCAGATTTGGAATTCTGTAGCGACCATAAAATTGTAGTTCAGAATTATTTTTTGCTTAATCTCTGAACGAGAACCCGATCAGGGAGCTGATGAAGCTTTTCAGTGTGTGCAGTTGACAATTACTGTTTTTCCCTTGGAGCCCAGTTGAACTGTTGACTGTGAAATGGCACACGGCAAACACAGAGGTGCAGCTGTCCTGAGCTGGGGATGAGGGGGGACAGCTGTGAGTGAAAACCATGTCAGCTCTAAGAACTTGGACCAGTTGTGCCCCTGAGTCGGAGCCTGACAGCAGAGAGGCTCCCTATTAATATTTGTCACTGTAGGAGAAAAGTGCAAGTGTATTACAGGACACTGTAATATAAATAAACAACTCAAAACAGTGCTGAAACCACAGTGCATTGAACTCCATTCCTTCCACAACAGAGAAACTTTATTTCTCTAAAGAAATGTGTAAAAATTAATAAGAAAGGGCAAAAATTGTGTCTGTAGGAATTCCATTGTTTTTTGTGTGGCCTGTGATTATTTTGGGAGAAGGAAGTGGGCCTATTGGTAGACATTTGTCAATGGTGATGTTATTCTAGACTTTATTTTCAAATAAAGGAAAAAAGGCAAAGACAAAACCCCCAGATATACAACTCCACGTGGATATTGAGGGATTAGGATTACTGTAGAAATGAACTGAAGAATTAATGCTGTGTCAGTGCTGCTGATGTTCATTCATGCTCCAGTGGTACTTGCAGCAGCTGGGAAGTTGTGTTTGTTGAAACAGATGTGTGTTTTCCAAATAAGTGCTGGTGGAAGAGGGAACCCACTGTGCCATGCCAGCAGTCCTTCCCAAATGTCAGTCCCCTCACACCTGGAAATACACCAGTGCTCCCTGACCTGTGGAAACCCAATAACTGCATTTACAAAGGTCTGTTTAAACCTTGATGCCCCTGAAGCTTCCTAAGGAATATCATCAGGTGTTTCTTCGGGTTTCCTTGCTGAACTTAAAGATACCACTCTTAATGTTTTGTGTTCACTAGAAGTGATGCATAAGGTAAAGACCTAACCAGTCGTGATGAGTTGTGTGGTGAATATTGAACATAAATGTGGGAATTTACTGACCATTAAGCAAGGGCTTGCTAGTGTTTAAAAAACACTTCAGTATTTAAAAAACTGTGGTAACAGTTCACAAAGCCAGCTAACTTGGAATGTTGAACAGTTTAGCTGGAGCTCACCAAATGTACTGGAGAGTTAGCAGAGAGCTGCTCAGTTTGGATATCTTTGTATGAAGAGGAGTTTGCTGTAGGATGGGGAAGTGTTGTCCTGCTTTTGTCTGGGATAGAGTTGATTTTCTTCCTGCACAGCTGGTGCAGTGCTGTGGTTTGGATTTAGGGTGAGAATAACACTGATAACACCGGGATGTTGTAGTTGTTGCTGAGCAGTGCTTACCTTCAGTCAAGGACTGCTGAGTTTCCCATGCTCTGGGCACAAGGAGCTGTGAGGGAGCGTGGCCAGGACAGCTGCCCTGGCCAAAGGGATATTCCATACCCTGGGATAACAGGGGCAGTGGATAAACTGGTGGAGTTGGCCAGGAGGGGCTGATTGCTGCTCCGGTGGTGCTGAGCAGCTCTATTGTGCATCACTTGTCTGTCATGGGCTTTGTTCCTTTCCTTACCTTCCTTTTCATTACTGTAACTATTCAAATGACTCATTATTTTTACCTTCTTTCATTTTTTAAACAGTTCTTATCTCAAGAATAAAAGTTTCACCTTTTTTTGATTCTCCTCCCCATCCCACTGGGTGGAAGTGAGTGAGCAGCTGTGTGGTACTTCCTTGGCAGCTGGGGTTATACCACAACCTCTCTATATTTGAATGTAGAAGTACAGGCTTGCATTCCTTACAGGACAGCAGCAAGTGTCCTAATAAAACCTCCTCAAAAGCCATTTTAGCCTGTTCAGAGATTCCATCAAAACTTCCAGATCTGCTGTGCAAGTGCACAAATTGAATTGATGGAGACAATAGTAACAAAAAAAAAAAAAAGCCTGGCTCAAATGAAAATAACTGGCAAGATGGTTGTAACTTTAGTAAGAACTTAAGGGTTTTGTGTTATTCAGGCTGTATGGCTTTTAATTCAGAAAAGAGTATTTGAAAATTAGGCATTATATCTCACATAGCTAGGGTTGTCTTAAATGCTTTCTGAGGGGAAAACTGAAATCTTAGGGGATTTGTTTCTACTTTACTAGAAATGAAAATGCTTCAACTGTTATATTGCAGGTTTTCTTAATCTAGTGTGTGCATTCCCATTTCAAGACTGTTAGCTCAAGAAATATATCTTGCAGAAAAATACCATCATAAGTGGCTTGGATATGAAAAATAGTATCTTTAAGTAGGTTTTGTGTGAGGTAGTGGTCATAAAATAACAAGAAATAAAGTTGATGTTCCTTACGGCGGAACAGGTGATTTAATATTTTAGTAGTTTATGTTCTTTTTTTGACAAGTGTAGCTTTAATTAAAATGATTTATTCTGTAGACTTTGGCTGTAAAGGAATAGAGATGAATGTGCATTGCAGACCTTTTTCAGAAACAATTACCTTCTTGGTTTTATCTCATGCAGGACACCCTGATTGTTTGGTCAGAAGCAGAGAACTATGATTTAGCATTGAGTTTTCAAAAAAGAGCTGGCTGTGATGAAATTTGGGAAAAAATCTACCAGGTACTGTTAACATGAAACATCCTGGTTTTATTCCAGGTATTTTAGTGTGTTTTGTGACTTGATGTATTTGTGCATCCTTTTTAAACCTGCTTGTAAAAGAAGCAAATATTCATTGTTATTTTCTGTGTAAGATCTTAAATCGCCCCTGCTTAGAACACGAGTTGTTCTTTTCCTAACTGAATGTCAGGCTTTTGAAAAGTCACTGTAATGGTGAGACCCAGGTGCTTGGTGTGTTTTGGGAGGGGAGTGGTGTTTGTGTGATTGTGTTTATTAAAAAGGGACTGACAGAGTTGCCATGTTTTAATTGTCCTTCTCCCAGCTGGCCTCAGGAAGTGGCTTGTAGGAGTGCAGTGGAACTGCACATGTGCTGTAACGAACCAGAGGACTCATTCCACTGCAGCTTCCTTGGGACAAACTGGGCAGTTGAGATGCACTGTTATTTCAGTTACTGACCTGCTCTTTTTTGAGTACATTTTGGGGTCAGACAGTGACTGTGCACTCTTTCCTCAGGTTCAGGGTAAGGATCCTTCGGTGGAAGTCACGCAGGACCTTATTGAGTCAGAAGAGGAACACATAGAGGAAATGCCTGAAACCAGTCCTCTGATTGACCTTCCTACTTGTGAACTCAACAAACTTGAAGAGATTGCTGACCTAGTTACCTCTGTTCTCTCCTCACCCATCCGTAGGGAAAAGCTGGCGCTGGCCTTGGAGAATGAAGGCTACATTAAAAAACTGTTACAGCTTTTCCAAGTCTGCGAGAATTTAGAGAACACGGAAGGCTTGCATCATTTGTATGAAATTATTAGAGGGATTTTGTTCCTCAACAAAGCAACTCTGTTTGAGGTGATGTTCTCTGATGAGTGTATTATGGATGTGGTCGGATGCCTCGAGTATGACCCTTCTTTGGCTCAGCCAAAACGGCACAGGGAGTTCTTGACCAAAACAGCAAAATTTAAGGAGGTTATTCCTATTACAGACTCTGAACTCAGGCAAAAAATCCACCAGACTTACAGGGTACAGTATATTCAGGACATCATCTTGCCAACACCATCTGTTTTTGAAGAGAATTTTCTTTCTACCCTCACTTCCTTTATTTTCTTCAACAAAGTTGAGATTGTCAGTATGTTGCAGGTAAGTGGTTTTTAATATGGTCTAGATGGATTGTGTGTAGATACCTGTAGTTGTAGTTTCAAAATGGATTACAGTTAATCACACACGTCATTTGCACAATGTTTTGAATGCTTCCCCTGGTCTCTGATACCTTTGGTTTTGTATTTTGAAAAGGTACATTTCAGGTGAGTATATGAATATGTTTTAATGGGTTGTAAAGCTGAAGACTTTTCTCCTTGATTCCCAACATACACTTCTTGTTCAAGTTTGTGCAGGTATTCTGTATTAGGGACATTGTGCTGGTTTTGTAACAAATTCTGGATCTGTGATTCAAAATAATTCTGTGTTCAGAACCATTCCTGTTTCACTACTGTTACATCGTGGTACTAATTTCAAATGGTCATGTTGTCTTAAAGATTAAATAATTAGTTGCTGGGTTTTTTCATACTGATAGCCAGAACTAATAGTTAATAAATAACTGAGCTGTTACTTTATGAAAAGCTGTCCTGCACACTCTGTAGTCAGAAGAGGCTCCAAGGTGGTTGGGACCCTGGAAGGAGCCTTGGTCAAGAGCTGTGTGAATTCCTGGCATTTGGGGGTTTTCAGTTGGTGCTGTGTTGTGCAAACTAATGGGTACCAAAGTGGCTTTATTCTGTTTATCTGTGTCCAAAAATGGTACACTTGTGTAGGATAGATCACAGACCTGTTGGGGTGAGTGTGGAGGGCCTCTGTGAAACACCAAGAGTTGAGGAGAAGAGGAACAGAGTAAAACTGGTGGAAAGAAAGGGACACTGGAGACATAACACATCTATATGGAATATGTTAATGGGTTCAGATATGGGTGAAATGTGGTGAAGAGTTCAATAGAGGACTGGAAAATAAAATGAGTAATTGCAGAGCGTTGCATGAGCATGCTGTTTGGCTTCTTTCTACTATCTTCTTTGTGGCATAATAGCAGAAAGAAACAAAATATTAAACCCTCCTTGCAAAATTAATGGCTTTGTGTTAAATAAAGATTTTCCTTTAAATTCTTTTGCATATATTTTCAGAAACTAAAAATAAATTCAGCATTATTCTCCTGAGGCCACAGTCCTTTTTGCATTTAGAGATTTTGGAGTCCCTAGAGCTCTTTATTTTTCATTGAGGCTGTGCAGTACTGAATATTTAATTGTGCAGTAAGAGAGGACTCTGATTTGCTGTTACCTCAAGTGCTCTTTGCACAAGGTTCTGAAATCCTCTGACAGTTCTTTGCTGATTCTGTCATGGCTGTCCTTGCCATCATAGATGGAGTGTGTGGTACACAGGTTTGCCTGCTTGTTCTGAAGTCTGTAATTGAGATGTGTGATGATTTACAAAGAACGTTGGTCCTTGAGAATTACAGACTAAGAAGAAAGCACACATGGAAAAGATGTTATAGCACACTTGAGGAAAATTCCCTGGTAGTGGGGACCTCAGGTCCAGGGCTGCTTTTGCAGCCCTGTGGTGTAAATCAGCTTGTTGGGCACAAGAACTCTAAAGCTCCTTTGAGTTTGGGGAACACGTTGGATGTCCTGTTACCCTAAATACACTGGCAAAGCTCCCTGGGAGAAGGCAGTTTAGAGGAGCAGCAGATTGTGTTTGCCACGGCAGCAAAGCTCCTTTCTACGTGCCACAGAGCACTAGATCCCAGTGCTGCTGCTGATGGAAGGGCAGCCACGTGGGAAAGGAACCTCCATCCAGCCTGTGCTTTAAGGCACAGGACTGGGCTGAGTAGCAGCCTTAGACAAGGAGGAGGTGTTTCTGTGCTCAGGTGTTCTGCAGTAGGGATTTTCTACCATATCTGCTGTTGATTGTAGTGTGGTTTGGTTTTGGTTTTGTTTTTTTTTTTTTTTTTTGTAATAGGCTTAATTAAGCTGTTTAAGCCAGCAAAGCTTAAAATAAACTACTAAATCTGTGTATGTTGCACTCCCTGTGATGTTGATTCCAGGTATCATTTGTTTGTAAAGCACTTCTATCCCCAAATCTGAAAATTGTCAGGAGAAAGTTTGCCAGTCTTTGGTTAGCATTGCTGTAACTGTAAAAATTCTGTATTGTTACCCTAATAAAGCACAGATATTTTAGTGACAGCAGACAGCAAAGTAGAGAGCTAAGCACACTCTGTGTTATGCAATGTAAAGTTCATGTAATTTATTGGAATGATGCTATTCTGTTCATTTTTGTTCAATGCACAAGTTTATTGAGTTGAATTGGTACGGTGATGCAAAATTTTTTAAAGCTGTAACATGTAACTGTTTGCTGTCAGATTTATATTGTCTTTAAAAGGTAACAGAAACACTGAATTTGGGAAAACACCAACACTATTTTCAGCGTGAAAGACTGCAGAATAATCAAAGGGCAGAAAGTGCCCAAACCCTTGAGAGATGCTGATGTTCACCCTGGCTTTCGGGTACCTCTTGATTTTATGCAATGGGGTAACTGAAATGCATTGCATGAAGTGAGGTTTTGTCCTGTATATGCTTAAATATCTCTTGGTAATAGAGGATGTGAATATGAAAAGCCAGTAATAGTCCATCAAGTTTCCCAGCTTGGCAAAGCAGAGCATGTGCAAGTGGGAGAGAGTGTTTTATTGTGAGTAAGGTAATGGGGACATGGCTGCAAAGTTGTCCCTTGGCTGGCACTTTGCAGTTTTAGGCACCATCACTGAGCTCAGCTTCACCTGGCTCTGGTCTCCTGGAGCTGCTTCTGCTCAGAGGGAGTGCTGAAACAATGCCCTGGGAATTATCCTGCTGCATGTGTGCTCTGGCATTTGCCCCCTTTGGGATAAAATGGATGGAGAGGTGGAGAGCTGGAGTTCCTGCAGGGTTGGATCCTGTGAGGATGGAAGTTGCTTTCCAGAGACGCTGTGTAAGGTGTGTTCCTTTTGTGTGTTGCACAGGAAGACGAGAAGTTTTTATCGGAAGTTTTTGCACAATTAACAGATGAAGCTACAGACGACGACAAACGGTGTGAACTGGTAAGTCCCAGCTCCCCGTGGTGCCTCCAAGGCTTTAGGTGAGAGGCATGAAGGAGAAACAGTGAAACTCTCCTGCCGTCACTGAGGGATTTCTGCAGAACCAGCCAGCACACAAACTCTGCTACAAAATGTAACTGTTTCCTCCTTTCCGAGAGTTTTCTGACCCAAATACACCTCTAATTCCTTTTTTCCTGTGCAACAGGTGAACTTTTTCAAGGAATTCTGCGCCTTTTCTCAGACGTTACAACCTCAGAACAGAGATGCATTTT
>VZRX01022592.1:53810-204708 GCA_013398075.1 Notiomystis cincta | reverse complement strand
ACAAGATCATCCCACGACATCACGATATCTAAAATCCCACTTATAGCTAATTAAATGAAGGATTTTGGAGGCAAATATAATCAGCATAAATAAACCTCTAGTGCAACAACTCTGATGAGAAGTCAAATGGACATTAGAATATGGCAGCAGAGCATTAATTCATATGGCTTAAAACAAAGCAGCAAATCTACAAATGGTAACATGGCAAAAAATATGTGGAAAATCAATTTTTTTTTAGCCAAGCTGAATCCTAATATACTACAGTATTTTCATAATATAAATTTTTTGTAGTAAACATTTAGATTAAATAGATAAGATTTTTTTTCAAATGCTAGTTATTTACTGCAACATTTTCAGTAATTTTCTTAGGATTACTGAAAGAATAACAATAAGGAAACACTGACACAAAATACTATATTAATATTCAGCATTCAGGTGTCCATGGCAACAAGAAGATTAAATATTCTGAATAACGATGGTTACCTACACCCCTCATTGTGGAAAACCTGATTTCCAGTATGCATTGTTACTGCTGATGGGTAAAATTGATGGTAGACAGACTGAAAATTAAGTAGCAGATTCTAATTTGGGGATGTTTTTTAATTTCAGATTCAATATACACAGAGCGCTACATGGGCCTCCCTACAGCAAGTGATAATCTGAAGAACTATAATGTAAGAAATAAATCACTTTATTTCTTTTTTTTGTGTATTGTTTCATTTCTAAACTGCTCTATTGTTCTTTAAACAGTTTAGTTCTTTCCCTGTGGGAAGAAATAAGTTTATTTGTCCTTTCCTGCCAGAACTGTTACATTGTGCTGTTGGAGGCTGTAGTTTCACATGTTTGGATATGCACAAGGCAGCTTCTTCTTGGTGAATGGTGTGGGTTTTCTGTTGTTTGTTTGGTGTGTTGGTATTTTGGTTTTGTTTTTTTTTTACATTCAGTTCCATTTGACTACTTTGCAGACTGTAAAACAAGCTGTAAAAACTTTCATTTTAGCCATCAAGAAACAAATTTGTTTCAAAATTTGTATGTTCGTGAGCAAAGTATGCTTTATCTTAAACAAGTTTCACAAAAACAAATTTACTCCCATTCTTTCTGAAATGTATTTTTTTTTAAATGTGTATTGTGTGAACTTTCCTGCTTTAGGAATCTGCAAGTTTTTTCCAGGAAAAGCAAAATCTCAGTACTAGAACACTTTGACAGGTAGGCAAGTCTGTCTGTACTGTGATCAAATCAAATTGCAGCCCAGCTGAAGAGGCAACAGTGTCAGGACTGAAATATTGGCCCGATCTCCATAAACACAGGGTGTCCAAAGTTTGTTCAAATATGGCCAGTGTTTGCACAAAAGTGAGGGAATTTCCACGTGTCCTGCTGAAAGCAGATTTCATGTAGATTGTTGGTCCTTGCTACAGCATGATTAATCAATTGTTTGACTTGTTCTTTCATGTGCCAGATTATTTTTGTTGCCTCAAGGGCTGTTTGAAGTCACTGGTAGCTGGGTATAGGGCAGAGAGCCAAACTTTCTGTTAGGTTTTATTAAACTTCAGGCCTAGGTGAAAATACAGTGGCTGTTGGAGAACTGTGAGGAATCTGAGGAGTACTTTGTGTCCTGATTATTGGAATGGTTCACAGAAGAGTCCAGCCATGGTGATATTGGAACCAAACACTGATGTTAGATGAGGAGATGGAGCATTCTGTGTTTGGGTTGGTAAGCAGGGTAGAAGACTGGTTGTGTGCATTAAAAAAGTAAGTGTCATGGGTAGAAAAAAGAGCGTGGGTTGTTGCATTGATTTAAAAGTATGGTAAAGCACATAAATACATACATATATGGACTGAAACGTGTGGTTTGACACATATTTACAGTACTCTAGTGTCAGCTGCTATATGAGACGTTCTGGTCAGGACTGGGGACAATGGTAGTGACTGCTGGACAACTCAGTGCTGTGGCTGTCTCCCTCTTCCACGCACCGAGCTGCTGGTGGCCAGCAGGCAGTGACCAGCCTGCAGCCGCCCGCCCGCCCGCCTTCTCCCGGCGTGTTCCTGGAAGGCGGTGGGAACAGTAGGAGGTCTGCGAGGTAGCAGTGTAAATACGAGTTCCTGTCGCTGTGCAGAACGAACGTTAACGCTCTGGGTGCACAAAGTCACTCACCAGCTTCACGGCACAGATGGCAACAGAGGACTGTTTAATCCTTTCAAGCCAGGAGTCGGATTTTCTTGGCATGGTATCCATTGCTGGCAATGGCCACGTTGAAACTGCCAGTACCAAAGAGCTAAAGGTTTCAAATGTGTTACTCAGAGGACTAATTGGGGAGAATGGTGGCTAGATGGAGGAGGAGTAATTGCCTAGATCAGATTGTCACACTTCGCTGCTGCTCCTAGAGAAAGGAAAATGCAACTTAAATCCTCATTTGTTTGTTCCAAATAATACAGTACTTGGACTTTACTTTTAACCTGGAGGATGGGGTAGCTTGTGAAGTGAGCTTGTTGTTCTTCACGAAGCCTCAGTGAAAGCGTTGTGGGATTTTGTTATTGCTGAAGACCTTTACTGACTTCAGCCCAGTATGTTCCTGGCTTACAGCCCCTTTGTTCCATGTCCCAGTCCCAATAACCAACCTCCTGGCCCCTTGACACAGCTCTCATCAGTCTGCTGAAATGAATGTCTTTTGAGGTAAATGCAAAATCTGTACTGAAAGCTAATACATACAGCTGAAGCTGTTAAAGCTTGCACTGCTAAGTCTCTGCTGCATCATATATTCTCTATCCTGCTGCATTGCTGTAAAGCTGGCATGAAAAGTGAAAAGTTGCATAAACTGTAGTATGCACCCTGATTTAAAACAAATTACATGGTGTATGCACCTGCTTAGAGAAGATGAGCACTTCTAGGCACCTTCCTAATGTGTAAAGTATTATCATGATTGAATATATAGACTCAAGAAACTAGCTGTGGTAAGAGAGGCACATCCTACCTTTGTATTCCTGCACCATTAGATTTTACAGTTATTGAAGGCAGAGAATCTGAGATGTTAAATACTGTTTGTCAGGAGTCAGGTCTGACAGAGGATTCACACTCCTAAGTGGGATAATGAGGTATGCTCAGCATCTTTTAAGGCAGTTGTAAACTATTAAAAATTAGAGCTTTGTAAAGGAGAGGAGCAAGCTTGGGTGGTGCTCCTAATATAATCCTAGGCTGAATGGCAGAGAATCTGGTGGCCTGGAAGAAACATCCCTGATGCAAAAGACTTGAGACTGAATGGGGGCAGAGCTCTAGAGGTCAGATGCAGTAGCCATGTAAAGCATACCGAAGAGACTGTTCAACTTGTGAGAACATTATTCTGCAGTTCACTCTGCATTTGATATGCTTTTGGCAAGTGTTTGAAACAGTCATAGATTTGGCAATCTTTTTCTAGCAGATTTGAAATGTTCAGTCCTTAAGAACTGCTGCATCATTAGGTTATGCAAAACAGGGTACAATTTTGTAAATATGCCATCTTGTACTGATTTGACATTTGTTCTATTATCTGAGAATATGCTAAAGGGAGAGAGACCTTCAGTTTCAGCCAAACCTTAACTTGTTTGTGGAGTGCTGATAAAATGTTGACTGCTGTGTGATCTTTAGAAAAGCCAGTTACACTCAGCAGGGCCTAATTCTCAGTACTTGTGCACGTTACCTTTCCAGAGCCTTTGTCCCAGCAGTATAACTATAAAAGGAAGTGGTAAATAAAGTTGTATTTTTTTGCTGTCCACTTAAGGTTTGTTCAGCTGCTGTTGCTTCATTGTCTAACTGTGCCTAACTTGAGAGTGCTCCCTATCTTATAACCTTCTTTGAGGACACAAAAGTACTGTGTCCTTAAAGCATGTTTTAGGGAAGGGACTCTTCATGTTGAGTATGAGTACAGCTAGTGAAGTATCACCAGTGATAAAAAAGCAGAGAAAGTATCTTGTATGCTTCTTTCTGAAGTATTTTTACAAATAACTTTATTTTATTAAATGCCTGAAGAGGAAAAATAGTGACATCCTCTTTCTAAGACTGCTTTTGCCAAGTCAAGTTCTCAGAAGTGTAGCTTAAATCAGGCTTCCACTCACAGGTTTACTTCAAACAGCATTGGTTTTCTGGAAGAAAGTGTAGCAAGGTGATCTATCAAGTTTCTCTCTGCACATGTGGAAAATTATTTACTCAGAATACTGGTTGGTCTGGGGTTTATTGTTGTGGATTTTTTGTCTTTAATCTCACTGGGCCATTTCTTTCTCATTTGCTCTTTTGGTCAGCAGGTTTACCAGTGCTCCTCAGTGCAGCAAAGTGCTCTCTCCATATTTTGGCACTCACAGCTAAATGTTCTTACTCCATGATACCAAATCATCTAAATGGAAAGTGTCATGCTTCCACTGTTGGTGTATTTCCATATATTGGATTTCTGGTGCTCTCTGGCCTTTGACTATCAAAAGAGGGCAACTGCAGTGTTACAGACTGGAGGGGAGAGGGTTTTGCCCTCTCTGCTGAACTTGTTTTTTAGATTCTGTTGAATACATACCAAGAACTCATTTCATGTATGGAAGAGTTGTGGTACACTATTCTGCCATGACAAAAGGAATTTAATATTTGTACATACTTTAAAGATTCATGAGTGTGCAAGACACATAAGGAAATTAGAACACTTCTGTATCTTGGCAGTATAATGTATTTGACTTCTTTGGGGTACTAAATGCAAATCCTTGTGCAAGGATACAGCCTTAGTACAAAATGAGGAAGAAGAAAAGCAAACCACCAAATTCTTCTGTTTATCATTTTTAGTAATTTTTTTCTAGCCGGATTAACTGGTTGTCTTATCAAGCTTAATATGTCTTGTCCCTGTTGTCCCTCTTCTTCCTCTGCTAATGGCAGAACACCATCCTATTCCCTTTCCTTGCCCAAATTAAAGATCTTATCTTTACTGCAATCTTTACTGTCTTCATTCTTTAGTCACAGTAGCAAGTCAGGTGGGCTAGAATGTTCTAGGGAATATGTTGTTGCTGTGTTTTAAATTTCTTGATTAGTCGTGGTTGCTGATTATTTCATCTTTTCATCACTGTATCGTGTTTTCATTCCCAAAATGTAACTTGACTTCTATTTAGAGATTTGGTCTAGTGCTTTTCGTTCAGGCATTTCTCTTTCATATTTGAAGAGCACATTTTTTTAAAACTTCTTGTTACCCAGTTTTACTGGAGACTGAGGCAGTATTAGCTTTGGTGCCTTACCTGCAGGTGAACTATTGTACCTTGTAGTGGGGAAGATAATGTTTGTAGCTTCTGCAAGATCTACTCCTTGCTCTCACAGGGTGCACTGTTGCCATGGCAACGTTTTTTTTAACTTGTCTGCAGTCACAGAGGAAACCTATGGCACACCGCGCACTGCAGGGTACCCCACGCTGGCCGTGCACTGGGCGTGTGCCTGGCCCCAGAGCTGCTCCCCTCTGCAGCTGCCTGTTCTGTGCAGCCACAGCCTTGGTGACAGCTGCAGGCGGGCAGGGAGAGGTCTGAGTGTGAGCAGCCAGCCCTGGATGTGTGACCATGTCCCATGGCAGTTCTCAGGGGGGTGAGCAGCTGTGTGCTTGGTTTTAGCTGAAGGACCCCAGACGGTGTCAACACGAATCAAAGTCAGTTGGTAGCAAGTCATCGCCTAATAAATAGCACCTTTTTTCTTTTTTTTCCTTTAATTTCAGAGTTCAACAGTAATGGCCAGAGCTGAAAAATTCAAGGAAGTTGAATATCTCCTTATTCATGGAACAGCAGATGGTGAGTTGCAGTTAATTAGACATTTTAGTATTACAGACAGGTTCGCAATTCTACTACTGACAAAACAAAAGCATGAAGGGGCAAGGCTGTTACATTTGCGTCAATAAAATAATACTGCTTTTTGCAACTAATCTGTGTTTCAGTCAGCACTGCTGGGGAGTCTAGAGTGTTCATTGCTTTCATTTTCCCCCAGAGTATTACAGAAGCAATTTTTGTTTACCTATTTCCTCTTCCACTTTTCAGATAATGTTCACTTTCAGCAAGCAGCACAGATTTCCAAAGCTCTTGTCGATGCTGAAGTGGATTTTCAGGCAATGGTATGGTTCTGTTTTGTTTATCATTATACAAATGAGAATAATAGCATAAACTCCCTGTGGTTAGATACAAATTCATTTCCTTCTTAAATGAAAGTTCAGATAGTTGCATTTCATGTTCAGTAACTGAAACATGAACATAAACCACGTATTTTATATCTGCACAAGAAAAACTGCAAAGCAATGCCATCTCATATTCAACCCTTTTAACCTAATCTTTCATTTTCTTAAGTTTTTTGTGTTCTCAAACAGCCAGTCCCAACCTGTGCATATACCCAAAGTGCAATGAATAGTACCTTACAGCTAGGATGAAAGGAAAGTTTGGCTTCAGCTAAATCCCAGATAACCTGTCCGTCATGTCCAGTGTTCATTGAACTTGTAAGACAAGCAGTTATTTGCCCTTCCTTATGTTGTGTATGGAAGCTCTTGGACTAAGGTGCAAGCTCCTCTTTCCCTACATTCCCTGAGCCCTTGGGGAGCAGTGCTAAAAAGGCTGACTTACAGCAGGAGGCCAAGTGCATGGTTTTCCTTCAGCCAAACTCAAAGACATACAGAGGGAGAGGTCAGGCACCCCTCATAACAGAACAGCTGAATCTGCCCCCTCCAGGTGGACAAGCCACATGTTGTTTGTACACCTTCAGCATAAAAACAGAGTGTGTCCCACACGCAAAGAAGGGGCCAAAGTGTCATAGCAGCTTCCTACCCCATCATGTCTTTGCCTCCACGCAGAAAGCCTCATGCTAGGATCATTTTAAATGGCTGCACAGGATTTTATGTCTGTCATGTTTGATTTATACCATTAAGATGTAGCTACAACTAACATTCTCTGTATTTCTCTTTCACACAGTGGTACACTGACAAAGACCATTCCATCTCCGGTCAAGCACATAAGCATATTTATACCCATATGAGCCACTTCTTAAAGCAGTGTTTCTCACTGCACTAGCACCAGCATTTTGCTTGTGAGTGATGGTACTTCTCCAGAAAACTCTCTAGATAATGTACTCTGAGCCAGTATAAATCAAGATAAGAGTCAGCTCTTGGGATACCGGTGTACACAATGAAATGCTAATCTTTATCATGATTCCTGTTGCCAAGCAACTATGGCATTTTTATTGATTGTGTTTAATCAGGTCTTAACATCACCAGAATGACGTTGCAGACTTCTAGGAAGCAGGGTACTTGCTTGAGTAATTACCTTTTGATATTTCAGTCTAAAAGAGAAGCAGTTCAGTTTGTACATCGGGGTAATAAATGATAAAAATGTCACGTGGTCATCAGTTGCAGAATAAGAATGTAATGTTTCCATCAAAAATGATATCAACCCTGGGGTAGTTTCTGTGAAAATAATGAAGAAACTTTTTTGCAGAAATTCTGTAAGGCTTGATAATTATTATTTTAGAATTGATATCAGGAATACTGTGACGTTAATATGTGCAGAATGAAACACTTTATACTGCAGTTCCTGAAGTGAGTGTGTTTTCTCTGCAACCTCTTGTATTACAGTTGCAGAACTCTTGCAAGGAAAGCACCTAACTAGCTTTCACCAAAGATTTTGAATGATACCTAATCAAACCACAGGCACTGAATTTCTTTGTGTGCTATCATACAGTACTGTGATTTTTGCTTGTTTTATAGTAAAAAGGGCTGCTGTTCTGAGACTCTGCACTGTAAAATCTCCTTTGGGAACTCGACAAGACCCCCGTTTTTTAAATGTAGAAGTTGCTCATGTACCGATGAATAGGAACTGGTTCTTACAGCCAAACAGAAAACGTTACAATGTGAACTTAGCAGTCACTGAAAGCAAGGGCTGGACTGTCCCTCTCCTGTGAACATGTTCTTTGGCAAAACTGCTCTTCCTTACAGCCTACCAATAAATGTCTGCTCTCTTTCCAGCACTCCAGGTAGGCTTCTCCATCTGAGGATTAGAGTAGTTTTCTCAATTTCACCTAGAAAAAAACGCAATCCGCTTGTACTAAAAACTGTGCTGCTTTAAAATAATAAAGACATTAATTTATGAAAGGAGGTGTAGTCCATATCATTGAAAATGTTGCTTCAGAAAAAGAATGCTAGATTTTTTTTTAATCCCCATTACTTTTGAGGACGACTTACAGTGAAGCTTCTCATTTTGTGTAATGGTATCATGTAATGGAGTGTGACATGATTATCTAACACTTAGCTTCTTGATATTACATGCCAGCATCTGATTATGTCTGTATAGTGGGTTATTAGTGACATTAGGTGTGAATGTAAAAGTACTCATGCAGACAGATAAAGCATGGGGGTGAATGTTAAGACACTTTGTGCAGCTTGTCCTTAAATGAGAAAGCCTCAAACAGAAAATCAGATTTTGTTTTCACAAACTTACAGTTCCTTGACTCACAAAATAAGATGTGTGGTTTTGTTCTGTTTGTTGGGGGTTTTTTGAAACCCACTGGAGCTGGGTTTCACAAATATCATCTTGGGTTCTAGGCAGTAGTGGCTCTGAGGTAGACTGGCACCACTGTTAAAGTTCTACAGGATCACATGCTCTCACTTGTCTCCAAGAGATTGTATCATCACATCTCTCATTCTTTTGACTCAAGGCAAATAAACCTATATCAGTGTAAGGTAGAGCCCAACAATACAGATAGGTTATAAAAAAAAAAGATTATCATTATGAACTTTGGGAACTCACACTGTCATGAAGACAAAGAAAAATGTTTCTGTAATCCAATAAACTATTTTCACCAGGCTCTCTCATTAAATAACTGCAAGAATTAGTATAATCAAAGAAACATTTAAAAAAATAAGTGAAACTAGACCATATAATTTCTAAGTCTTTCATTAAGATGCAATTCTTTGCATCTGACCTACCTTAATGATTCTACCATCTCACTGGGAAACTCTGTACTCTCAATACACTGTCCCCTTTTAACTGTCTTATCTGTGAGGCATAACACAATGCAATGCTAATTATCTTTCTTTGGCTGGAAAGCAGCTTCTAAGATATGCTGCTAATAGACAATGATACAGCTTTTAAAACAAAACAAAGTTGTATTGCTACAGTAAGTGTCCCAGTTAACATCAATTCAGTGTGTAATTTTTCACTCTGGTAGAACTCTCTCAGCTCCAAAAATAATGCGGGCAATAGGATAATAGAGCTTTCTCAGGGAACTGACAACTTGCTTGAACTGCATGAGTACAGGTAAGTAAAACTGAAGGCACAGAATGTGTCCAGCTCATTTCATTAATGTCCAAAGCTAGAAATCAGTTGTGCCTGAATTACTGCAACGTGATAGTTACACATCTACCAATTGCCTTTCTTCTTTGTATTTTTTTTCCTATGTGAAATGGATACCTAGGTTTGTTGTGAATACACTTTGTGTAAAATCCTAACAGAAGCAGCTGAAGCTTGAGGTGTCACTGTTATCATTCTTAGGCTGGGAGACTTCTAGTCTTTGGTTTAAAAACTGATGAAGAAGCTCAAAGGGATTTAGTAAGATGAAGTCAGTACTGTATGTAGTACTGGGATTTATGGCCTAGAAGTTTTTCAGTAGCAGAAATTTATGGTTTTGAGAAGAGCAGAAGCATTTTAAATTGTATGACCTTACCTATTGATCTCCAAAAAGATCCAACTCCTCCTGCTTGGTCCACATCATCCCTCTCAGGAGGAAGGGGGACCAACTCATGAGTAGTGAACTGGAGCTTCATTCCCACTCTCTTCCTGGAGCAGGTGAGCTCTGAGCTGTCCCCAGTGTCACTGTTAATGTCAGCCCAACACATCACCACCAACCCAGGGAGCCAACACTCACAGCCTTGCAGGTTTCACTGAGACTCCACTTGGAAAGGGAGCCATACTGGCCTCTACCACTCAGTAATTTGTGAAGCACATTCAGGTCAGGTAGACATTTCAAATACCTTGTGATATTGCAAACCTCTTCTGGGTTTTGCAGTATAAAAATAAAATTGAAAATTAGTTAGGATAAATATTTATTTTCACATAACATATCTTAATTGTGAAAAACACAATAGTCTATTCACATGTACACATAAACTTTTGTAATAAATTACATCCAAGAAATTGAGTAATTTTGACCAGGAATATGAAATTAGAAGTAAATATAGCACTACATCTGCTTTATATTGTGTGTGATTTCAGAATGTTAAGATTAACATTGGAAAAGCACTTAAATTCACGCAAAACCAGAGCGTTTTAAAATAAAACCACTCTGAAATACTGAACAGAAATACAGAATGCCATTGAATACACTGATTTCTTAATATTCTAAGAGTTGGTCAAGTGAAGCTAATACATTTTGATTGTATACGTTATCTGTAACAAAGTCAGCAACATGTTAAAACACCATCAGGCTGCTTTCAGGACAAACCAGTATTGAGCTTCTATACTAACCTTAAAACAATTGGAATCTTACAATTTATCATCAAGTACACAAAACGAAGCATTTAACCTTAATGCATCAGCATTTTTTTCCTAAATTTACATATACAAACATTGAAATTAGATATGAATCTTTCTTTGTGTCCATTAGATTTTTTTTCTCCATATAAATGGCTTTTAATGGGTTTTGATAATGCTAAGGTAGATTTAGAACAGTGACCCTATTAAGTTTGCAGCAAAATGCAATTATTTATGGCTAAAGTATTAAAACATACACACATACACAAAAACATTGGAATACTTTAAATGTGCTGGATGGGAAAAATTGTTCATGTATAGAAAATTAGCGTATTTGGGAAAGCTGGGGAATGTTAGAGCCCTGTGGATGAGTTCTTACGAAGATTGCAAGACTACAATTCTTATTTTTAGGATTCAAAGTTACTAGCTTTCATTTTAATAATTTAAAAATTTATCTTAAAAAGTTTAAAAATCAGTGAATTCCAAATAACACAATAAAACTGTAGCTCCACATCCCTGTTCATTCAGTACCTAATCTCGCAGTCTTTTACACAAAAGAACAGCTTGAAGGATTGGGCAGTAACAAAATCCATTACGAAAAATGGAATAGCCTTAAAGCCACATTTTACTTTGTAATGTTGTTTTTTATCTTTTAATCAATATATACTTGATGGAATAATGAAGAGCTGTAACAAAACAACAGCTGGATACCCATTAAAGTATTATACACAATCTCTGAAACTGAGAGGTTTACATTTGTTAGTGGAGAGAAGACAGTATAAACATGCCCTTTATGTGGCTGAATTTTAGGCAATAAAGAGGAAGATCATTGGGCAGGTGATCAAACTGCATGTGGGGCATAGTTTGTATCTACAAAATTTTCCCTATTATAAAATAATGGATTGATTAATGACAAAATGCAGTTGTTTGGCCAGCCATGGCAACATTCATACAATACAAGAGAAGATTCCGTAATCACAGATTGCATTTTAAGAAATACTGTACCCATGTTTCACATCAAAGGATGTGGTGGTGTTCTTTAGCTAAGGTGAGAAAATGGTTTAATATATAATTTTTATATATATATATATATTTATATATATATAGGACTATGTTCCAGTTTACATACAAATTTTAATATTAAATACACTGTATTAAATCAAGGAAAACTTCACAAATACAGAATCTGACCCTGCAATTCACATTGCAAAAGTAATCCATGACTTCAAAAGGACAGATTAAGGAGGAAAGGATTATCCTTGTTAGTTTATTCACAGGGTCAGGTCAGTTGTTATTTTATAAACTTCTTACTGTTTGGTTGTCAGTTTGGGTCTCCTGAAATCATTTACTAGTTAGGTGATTTTAAAAAAAATTGGAACAAGGATTTTCAAGTTCATCTTGAATCAAGATTATTAAGTATTCTCACACAGAAAAAGTAGCAAAATACAGTACAAACCTATTAACAGGAAAGTTGAATTTGAAAGAAAATCTCCTTACATTTCTGATACGAGTACTGATAAATGGCCAAGATCAGCAACGAACACAAAGATTTTTTGCATTGGCTACTGCAGACATTTACATTGATACTAGACAAGGTAGACAAGGTGGAATGAGACAAGTATTGCACTACATTACCTGTGCTAGTTTGAGATGAAAGACAAAAGTTACAAGGTAAATCATTTATATTTAGTGGTTGTGGCACTCCTTTAATTCGTTTGTAAAAAAATTACTTGAAGAGCAAGTCATAGACAAGTCTCCCGGTCAACACCTTTCCCTGAGTCAGCTTTCTTCTCTTTTCTGATTTCAGCACTAGGAAATGAAAGGGGAAACAAATAAAAAGAGTTATAGTAGCACTATCACATATATGTATATATAAATTATCTACCTGAAAACCAACATTGCACAGGTATTATACTCTATTTTTCATGCTTCATGGCACAAACTGGGAAAGCAAGTCAAAATTTCTGTGCTGAATGGTGTAGAAGACATCAGCCAGCATTTTAGTGACAAGGTAGGTAAAGAACTTAAGATGTACAGAGACAGCCAGCATGCAAGCAAAAATAGCCACTTCTATTTTTCTTTTTTGGCAAATACAACTTAATTTACTGAACAATGGCAATGGTACAGTTCTCAGACAATACCAGCGCATTCTTAAATGGAACAAACAAGAGGTCACAGTATTTCTTGTCTTTAAAATGTATTCTCTTGTTCACTGTACATTTAGAATGTTTCTGAACTAGAGTAGTGCAAGCCAATATCCAACTAATATTTGGCTTTCAGTCTGGGGAGGATGGGGAGAGACAATATTACCCGTGTGGATGGAGTTTAATACATACTTCCTCATGGATACATTAAAAGGAAATAACTTTTAAATTAAAAAAGAAAAAAAAGCCTGAAAGATCACACAAAAGCCATATCATTCAGAACTCTGAACCAGAGTTCAAATTTGGATTCAGCTTTTTTTTTCCCGGTTAAAACAACATTGATTTGCCTACAGAAAGCAATATACGTGCAAAGCAGATGATTTTTTGTGTGTGTGAGGGTCCTAATTTACAACAGCGTAAATAAATAAAAAGTCATGTTCTTCCAATGAGTCTCAATCACAGTATGAAAATGCAAAGAGGCTTCCACAACACAGGCAAATCAAGCCTTCAACAAAGAGTGGCAGGGTATCTAAAAAAAAAACCAGATGGTTCTGAGAACAAACCTGTAGCAAGCACGTAACCTACCAGGTTTCATGGGAATAATTCCTTAACTAGAATGAATGAGAAATAGGCTGAGTTACACAAGGCTTAGAGAAAGCAAGATCAGTTCTGAAATTCTTAAGGCGATTCATGCACAATTCTACAATCATTTGACATTTTTCTTCACATAAAAATTGCTTTAAGGATACAATTCAGTTCAGCCAAAGCTTACTTCTATGCCTATGGCAGCTTCCAGAGGTGTTAATGGAAATAGCTAAAGAATACCAACTTCTGCCACTTCAACTGCCAAATCTGTCACCTTCTGTAGAACAGTGATAGAATTGGGTATGTTACACTTTCTGCACACAAAGGGTATGCAAACAAATTCCGGAGGGGGATGAATTGAAAGTGCAGCAGTACAGCAGGCAGGGAGTTACCTGTGCTTAGTAAAAGCAAACACTGAGGTGTTGTGTGCCTTACAGTCTACAATATTTCCACGTTTTAGGTGCCTCTGTGATACCAGGAAAGTCTTCCTTCTATTTAGGATTCACATCTCTGAGCAGCTCCTGCAGATGTGGGCTTTAATGCCTTGAGAAATTTGAAAAAAAAAGGACAAGTCCAGTCTTTTTCCAGTAAAACACGTCACTGGTGGGTCTGTAAAGGAGTTGGAGCTCTCCTCCTCCCTACCAAGGGAGTCATCTAACAAGCCTGAGCAGGAAGGTCTGGGATGTGGGGTTTTCATATCTTCAGGTAGAAAAGGGAACTCACTCATACCCTCTGCAAAGTGACAGATGCCTCTTTGTCCAACACTTTAGAAGACCAGCTAAGTCTGCCTCCTGTGCATGGTCAGATCCTGCAGATGCTTTGAAATTGCTTTCTGAAGGGCTTAATATTATAAGCAAAGACAAAGGAATGTTTATTTACTTGTACCAAAAAGGGCTGTGATTCTGATGGGTGCCTTGGTGTTCAATTCCACCAAGAAAGGCTCAAAGGCAGACCTTTAGGTCCCAGGGAATTCTAATAATGAAAAAGGAAGGCTGGAAAATTGTAAAGTTCAGGTGCCTCTGTGGCTAGGCAACTTGACTGAATCTCATGTAAGGCCCCTCTTTAGGCACATAAAAACATTCAGGAGCCTGGGCTGTAAGAACTCTCTCACTCCTTCACAGAATCAGGGCCAGGGCTCATCTTATGATGGAAATTATCCATGCACCAGGCTGGGAAGTCATTTGTATAAACCCTTCCTGCTTAAAATCTCTCTTTGTAGATGATCTTAGTTTATAATTGGCCAAGTCAACTCAGCATTTAATTACTATGAATAACTTCCAGATTTTATGTATTCCAGAAATCACCCCATGTTGTTAATTGGTCAATGCCTTGCATAAAAGGCATTAGATAAAATCATAGTACACTATCATAATTTAATTATCCCCATTTAATAATATTTTGGGATACAAGAAAACAGACCTGACAGCAGAAAAGCAGTACTAAATGTTATGTAGTTGAACTTCAGTAAAATTAAATGAGACTTTTTTCCCCCTCTATGATAACATACCCTTCACTGAGGGAATTGTGTAATCTAATACTGCTGATCTTGGTCATTTGCAAAAATTATCCCTATGACTGCTACCATTCTGAGCTTTTTTTCCCTTGGTAATTACCTAGGATTGAATTATAGCCTCATGTAATGACATGTGTATTATGGTTTATAATGTTTCTGTAGTTCTGTTCCTAATATGACTTAAGATAAAAGTTGTTTATGGCTTTGCTTATCAGAAAGAAAGTCTTTCAGGGTTAAATCTCTTTGACTCTACTCCTCTCTCGGAATCTGAGACAAGCTAGAGCACCTGAAGGTGCAGGACTTCAGAGTCCTTAAGGCTGTTTCTTTACAACAGGACACTCATATCTAAAACCAGAAAAATCTTTTCTCCAAAGTCTTTGTTTTCATGAGCAAAGATACGAGAACAGATTGAAAATGAGACCTTTAGAAAGTCAGTTCTACTTTACTGCAGTGGAAAGGCCAGATCTCTCCTCTGAACCTCAGAGGTGTGGATGCTCTTTGTCCAGAGGGTCATGTTTCCACCATCGATCATACCACCAAAGAAAGCAACATCCACCAGGAAAACTACAACTCTGTGCACCCAGGGGCTGTGAATGCACCACAGCAGGTCCTCCTCTCTCTCTCTCCAGGCTCTCACAGCAGAGGCACTTGACATAATAAAACCTTCCAGTCCATCCCTCTGCCGTGCACCACACTGATTTCAGGGACAGGGTCTTTTTCAGTCCTTGTACAAGAACTGTCAGTGAAATATCAAAATGACCACATTAGTGGGCTGCTCTGTGGGTGTCTGACATGAAGTTCTGTGCTCATGAACTGTTCAGTCTTGTTTATGCTGTCAGGGAAAGGAACACTGAAAGGCAGCATGCCATTTTGGGGTGACAAAATTAAAAACCACGTATCACTACGAATGTTCTCTTACTGCATCTGTTCACCTTGAAACAATGACCAGCTGTTTTTAAACATGGGCTTTTGAAAAGTATATTTAGCAAAGATTCTGTATTTTAAAAAAATCACTAGGAATAAATCCAGTTTGATGTCTAAATATGCTACACTATTTAAATACACTATTTTAAATACAGAGTAAATTTCCAATTTTAATATTTGGGACTTTAACAAAGCCATTTTACACTCCTATTTGAAATTTCTTTTCATTCTGTCTCCCCAAAAACTACACAAAGTCGACTCATTTGAGTTCCAAGGTGACACCATTTTGTATTGGAGACACAATCAAGGAAAAGGTTGGGGACAGGGTCTTACCTTTGGGGAATCAGCTTCTAGAGTGATTAGGAAGGGGAGCTTATGACAGAAGTGTGATACAAAACAATTAAATAGAAAATAGTTAAATTTTAAATTTATGGAAGCAGAGGAAAAAAAAATCTCTTAAAAAAAATCTCTTAAAAAAAAAATGCTTGAATATTTTCTTATTCCTGTAGTAACTCTGTAGCACAGAGAAAATATAGTGGTTTCATTTTACTGGACTAAAATATAAAATTATGTAACTGCTTTGGGTACAAGTGAAGTAGGCAGAAAAATGTAAAGAAATGATGCAATCATAAAATTAGTTTCACTCCAAATATTATTAGATTGCATTCAGAGTACTGGGTTCTTCATACAGCTATTTCCAGGGCAGTGATATCACTTCTTTTTCAAGAGGAAAGAACAAAAGCAAGCAGAACAAACACAACAGCTGTTGTGCAATATCCAGGTGGAGGCTGGTGGTTCATTACACAAGCATCAGGCATGCTCAACTTCATTTTCCACTGGAGCATAACTAAGTACCATGCAAATATTTGTGATTTTTGTTTTTAAATAAATAGTGAATTTGTGTTTTGATCTCAGAATATTACAGCTGGACATAAGAAATAAAACTGCAAAATGCTAAAAATCTTTCTTATCTCTAGGAAAATATTCTCATATTGGTTTGACACCAATATATAAAATATAATGAAGTAAAAAAAAATTAAGACCTTTTAGAAGGAAAGCTTGACTCCTTATCTTTTGCATTCTCTGAGGATATCAACAGTGTCTTCCACACAGCAGTTTTTGCCATTTCATCAGAAATGTTTATCACGGATGGGTCATCTCTAGACAAGAATAAAAGTAAATAACAATAAAACAATCAGCAATCAGTCTTGTTACTTATTAACTCAATAAGAGTCCTTGAAAACTGATAGTGATGACAATAATTAAGTGCAATGTAAGTTAAGAAATTGTTAAACTTTGAAGCCCTCAACAATTACTTATACTCTCTTGGAACATCTTAGCACTTTTTTAATATTTTCTTTCTCCAACAGCAGTTAATCTCAGTAACATCAATAAAATACATGGTTTCACTTCTGACTAACAAACAAGAGAAAAATGAAGATGTGTGAAATTAAATGTTGCCCAAGATCTCACAGCATGATAATGGCATCGTTGGATTCAACATGAATCCCAAAAGGTCCTACTTAGGCTCTGAATCTCCACCTACTTTTAAAACAATTTTAGAAGAAATCAAAAGCCTTAACAAAATAAAATATCTAAGAGATAAATGCCCCAGTTAAACAAACTAATCAGTAGCCTTAAGTAGCTTTGTAGCCCTTATGCTCTTTGCTTTACCTGGACTGCTCCAAACATGTATTTATACATTTAAGAATAAAAAAGTCTTAAATGTTTTAAGGGGTTGCCTGTACATTATTCCTGACTTCATGGTTACATATACTTGGCATTCAGTAAGCCCTCAGTAAACTTGCTCTTTTGTGTTTTGGGGAACCACTTTAACCACCAATATCTTGACTCCTGCTTTTAGCCCTGGGACTGCAGCCCTTACAGTCCTGAGAGTCAGGAATTATCCAGGCAACTCTACCAAAGTCACCACACGATGGAGATCCATCACACTGCAAGATAAATCAAGCTACATATTGCTCATATAAATTAGAACAAAAGGGTATGAGCAAAACAAGAAAAAAAACAGACCATTAGGAGAGTGATGAGTCAAAAGGAATAGGCTGGGATTTTTCAGAGACAGTTACAAAGCTCCTGATTTGTATTCAGAGACATTAGTGTAACTTTGTGTTAAAGTGTTAGAGAGAGGACCACTCTGAGATGGTGTTGCTATGAACTCACATTAATGCAGAGGTTACTGCCACCAGATATTACAAATCTTTTATTAACAATTTCTTTCTGAAAACTTTATGGGCTGGCACCATGTATTATTACCATTTATAACATAGATGTTTGTGCTTTTTGAGTTGTGCCACCCCTGCATTATGCCTTATCTACCCTGCACAGCTCTTGATTCATTCATTATCTTACACAACAGGATTTAATTAGAATGTTTTAGAATGTAATACTGCAAGAACCTAGTTTTTCTGCAGAGTATCGAAAACCTTTCCTGGATCCCTGCTTGCATCAGGGTGAAGGGTTTGAGCTGCTCTGCATCTTCCTTTTGCACTGTGCATGTCAGAAGCCAAAGTTCATTGTGAACAGTCTGACCCTGCAGTCCTGCCCAGTGGAAAGCTTCCAACTGGTGTGTCTTTTTCCTAGGGAATGTGAGGTCATGTGGAAAGGCTAGGAAAGGGCTGACCTTGTTAAATGCTGCAGTGTCTGGTTCAGTTCACCTATCTATACCAGATAAACATCCTCCTGATATTCAGTGAACATTAAGAATAAATACTGTGGCAACTTTATTTTATTTAATTGCAACTCACCTAAAAGAGGAAAGGTATATTTTACCTGTAATGTCCTTCTAGTGGTAACTGAACAGTCCCTTCCTCTTCCATTGCTAACATACTTTGCTCTTCCTAGAACAAAGGAATTTAGACATGAAACAGGACATGAAGTTGTGAAAAGTGAAATTTTTGTACTGTAATCATCTTTCCATTTTCTTTAATATTAAGTATTTCTCTGAAGTTCCTAAAGTAAGATACTTTTCAACTTTTAATTTAAATAGTTGACATTTAAAACCTTCTATTTTAAAAGATGCATCTTCAACTTAATTCTATTTTCCAATGCCACACAGAGCATTGTTTTGTAACAATAAAGATGAAAATTACTAACAGTGAGTGAACAACTGTCTGGTGAATTTTAAGTAACATTGATGACAGGATATATGCATTGATGTTTACACGCAAAAATTAGGGAAGATGATTTAAGTTTGCACACACAGTTTTAGTACTGGTAATACTGATTTGAATACCAATTTTTCAGTGAAAGGTAATGAAACAAGACACCCAAAATCAGTTTTCACTTGAAGAGAATTAGGAGGTAAATCTACCAAATCCTTATGTAAAAGAATTACAAATTTAGCAAATCTGTCTTAGCGGGAGGGGGGAAGAATACAACACCTCCCAAGCACCATGTCCTGCCTGCAGGAACAAGGGAAAACAGGTCCTCCACAGGAGGATGCTCAGTGTCCACATCCCTTAGGGCAGGATAACCACAGCTGGGAGCCTAACAAGGCTTGGCAGGAAGGTAACCATCGAACAAACCCTGCTCTAAACTGTTGCAGTGTGGGGGGAAGCCCAGCAGACACCCGGAGACCTGCACAGCTTCCTTCCCTTTATTGGATGGCTTTGTAACAGTTTTCACCAGGGCCTGTCTGAAAGCATGAGCTGGCTCTCCTAAAAAGAGAGTTTCTCATTTCCTGGCAGATCACCAAAGCCCCACATGCCTCACACACACACTGATTGTTGGTATTAGCTGCAAGAGCCAGTACAGTTTTCCAAAACAGTAAAGTTCTCTCTGCTCAGAAATTTGTTTCTTCAATGCTTTATTACTGCAACTATTTCAAAAGTCATGATTTTTTTTTCTTCAAATGGGAAAGTCCTAAGTGGCTTCCAAAGGAGGTCTGTGAGGAGAAGGCACGTATCATATCCACTATAAATGTACAGAGCCCTTGAAAAACATGGCCTAAAAATATAAAAACAACTTAAGTGATGAAATTAGGATCCAATCAAGTAAGTTTCAGATCCTGTCAACTATATTTCTGAATATTCTTGTGGGTAGAATACTTCTATTTTTAAAAGCTGTGTGATAGCAACTCTCCAATTAATTCCTTAGGCTACATGTCAGAAGTTTTTTATTACTAGTTAATTTTGTCATTTCCAGGCTTCACAGCTTCATAAGTTTTTGACAGTTGAACAGTTTTAATAATAGCTCTAAATATTTAGAAATGCCAAAATATGTAAAAATAACCTCTCAAAATAGACAGTGAATGAAATAAAGTAACACCAGTAGATTTTCCCAGTTTTGTTTTCTGATGCCATCCTATCAAGCAAGGGAAGGAAAGTGACACAAAACCAAAACATAAGGATAACAAGAAATTCTTTCCAATAACCAGACCCACAAGAAGAGAGCTACCTTGGTTACTTCTGGTTACTCTGAATTGTGATGACAACAGACACCATGATGAAACAACTCCCTGGTCTGCTTTGATTCAAGGCAGAAAACAATGACTCATATATTTTAATTTCAGCCTGGTAGTTTTACAGGCACATACTAAATAGTAAATAATCATCTTGATGTTTCTTATAGGTAAAATCTTTTCCCCAACACATATTCCATGACAGTATGTTGAATGTGTCAAGGAAATCAAAGTTAAGAGTTCTCCAGGTTACAGATGAGGCAGGGAGTTGTCAAATGTCACAGAAGAATCAGTCCTAAAGGCAGAGAAATCTAGTCTGTATATAGTTACATGTTCAATTATTAGCTCATGTCCTATTTCTGCAAATAAACCTACTAATGGGAATCCTTAATACACACATTTCACTGGTCTTGGATCACATCTCAGGGCATCCCTAAGGATAATTCGCTGCTTTATCCATTCACATTCTCTAATTTTTGCAGTACCCTTGTACCACCAAAGGTTTAAGCCTCATGGGTCCTGAGCTTTTGCAGGGGTCAAAGAGCCTCACAGAGGTCATTGGCACAACTGTGCCCACTGGCTGCCAGGAGCACAGAGCATCATCTGTGTCTCACCTCCCTCTGCTCACACTCTGGTGTTATCCAAAAGTGCTGATCAGGACACATGAATCCCATTTAAAATATCCCAGCACCCTCATATTCTATCTACTGCTCTTGCAATCTCACCATTGAGACTTTCCTCTCATTTATTTGGGCCCAGTACTGAAGTTTCCTAACAGCTGACATTGATCACATGGCAGATACCAGGGACAAAGGACACCTGTGTCACTTACACATAAAGTTACTTCGTATCCCCACAGTTTTATATGATACTGAAACAAGCAATTCATGAAGCAACAGCTAGATAAAAATACTATAAAATAGATACAAAATTGGTTAGAAAGCTACAAGCAGAAAGATCAGTGTTTCACTGTCAAAATATAGGAATATTCTGAGTGGAAATACACTCAGAAGAATCTGTCCTGTATCAAGCTGATCAGGAATTATCTGTAAAACACATCCTTTGAAATAAGATGAGGAGTCCAGATGTGGAACAGCCAAGTGGGTGGCAATGCCACAGGATGTAAGTCAGAGTCTGAGCATTTAGTTAGGGGGGTGAGCAGGGTCACTGAGCTTTTCATTACAGAGTCAAAGGGAATTGTTTCTGCAGTGGCAGAAGGACAGCACTGGCCCAGAGTGAAACTGGGACACCACCCAGGGTTATGACATTGCTGAGCAGGATGAGCACAGAGTGATGCTGTGAGCCCTGTGTAAGGCTCAGGGACAGCTGGGACATCCACAGGCCTTAAACTTTGCTTTCTCTCCTCAGCATCTCCTGCAGGGATGAGACCCAGCCCAGTGCAGCATCCAGGCATCTGTGGCTTTCCTACAGACACAGGTCCTTCTCTGCACACCACCTGAGAGGGTCTCAGAAACAATCCCAGGAAAACTGTGGATAATATTTCATGTGACAGAATGGCAGCCTAAGAATCTACATCCCCACCTAAGCCTATCAGATTTGTAACCTTAAAAGCACTTATGCAAAATATGACAATATTACACTTAGATCCTGTTAACAAGTCTGCCTGGTGCATGGAATGTGCCTTACAGAATTTTCTCTAAATGTCTGAGGGAGGAATTGATAAATTGCTACACACAAAAAGCCCTGAAACCATGACCCACCTCTTTCTCAGCATCTTCCAGTTTCTTTTTCTTGCTCTCAGGCATCAAGTCATCTAACCAACTGAGCTCCCTCTTGGTAAAAAAGAAATCCATGAGTTTTCGGACAAATACCAAAGCTAGGACCTGCAGAGATATTAATTCAAAGAATTCGGAACTTAAGTAAGTAAAACAGACAAATATACTTGTAGAGGAATACTTTCAGAAGTGACCAGTTTGCAGTTAGAACTTTATGCTTTAATTTGAATAAGCCAGCAGCTGCTATTCCTTTGTCCAAATGAAGTATGGCCTGAAGCATTTAACAATCACTGAGGTCAGTAAATATCTTCTATTTTCTATTAGTGAATTAATCAGAGAAATCACTTAAGCAGCAGACCACCTTTATTTCTACCAAGACAGAACTGTTAAGCTCCTCAGTGCAATGAACAGTCTTCCTCAATAAGTGAATTTTTTCAAGTATTTTCCCTAAGTGAATATAAGTTGGGATATCCACACATAGAACTTAAAATAGAAGTTAAATGTCAAAATTTTCCATACTTAATTGTGAATTGTCCTTGAACACAGACTCAAAGCAATATTATTACCTGCATAAAATTATTTTTTCTTCAATAATAATTATCCATAAGTGAAAAGGGATTTTTAGAGGAAATAAAAAACATTCATACCATCATAGGAAAGACAATGGCAGCTCTTGAAACCTTTATAATCCAGAGAAGCACAAGACAACTCAGCTGAATTATAGTGAAGAGATGGACCTTTCTAAGAGGAACATGCCTTAGATAAATAAAATCTGGCTGATGCTTTGCTGGCATCCAGAATAACTTTATCCTGTCAAAAAGCTGAAAGAGAAAATTTTAAAAGCTTGGATCAAAAAGGAGGTGTAGGATCATCTATGCTGGCATTCACACACTGCCTCAGAGAGCCTGAATATCCAAAGAATCTGTTTGTTATTCTAAAGGCAAAAGCTACATAATTTCAGCAGCACAGAAGAGACTACCTCAGTTACCATCATAAGCCTTTAGTCTATACTGGTCCAGCAATGTAAATGACTCATCTTCTCACCCACTGAGCCACTGGAGCAAGAGTGAGAAACATGTTATTTAATCAAAGTTTAATTACCTGGTTACTTATACTTCAGTTCCTTTCCCTCTTAGCACACACATGTCTCCCTAGGTTGTATTGCAGATGTGCTGAGACACTGAACTTCACTGAATTACATTCTACAGCCAGACTGCAGGAAATACCCTGCTCATAACAGTATGTTACACACAAGGAAGGTGGTTACTTTAAAATAATACTGCTAATCCTGAACTCTTAACATCAGGCAAAGCCAGACTTCAGAGTTGTCAAGAATCAGTTGTGAATCCAACTGAATGGAAGCTGGTTAATCCTGTTGGGCATATGCACTACCACACTGCTTTCCTAATACATCCTAGACTTGTTTTTCAACAGCTGAGCTCTGCGTCCTTCAGCACATAAAAAGCTGCTCATAAAAAGAGGATGGGCCTCTTCAGTATTTTATTTCCTGTGAATGAACAGGAAATTTTCTTTTACTTCATCAGATACTTTATCCCAGGCTGTTTTCTTCTCCATATTTCACTTTCTTCACAAAACCAGAAACAGAAAAGGAAAAAAAAAAAAGAAGCCAGAAAGCTGACTGCCATGTTGCTAGCAATGTATCTGAGAGGTTCCTATTTTTCAGGCCTATCTGGCTCCATACTGACCTGAGACACTGTCATGGCACAGTGATGATGCTGATACACCATTTCTCCCTGCATGGGTGAGCCATGCTATATTCAGACAGCCTTCAGCAATGTCAAGTTTTGGAAATTTCTATTGAGCATGTGCAAACTGCATTTTTTACAGGCTTATAATTTGGCCAGATTTGAGCAGATTTCTTTTTCACAGAAACAGCAAAAAGCACATCCTCCCACAAAAGCCATCTTATCAAATCTCCATTCCTTATCCCAGCATGGGGGAGGGAGATAAGGAGGGGGATGCTATCACTTTTCCAAGTAAAGATAGCCAGATTTCAGCATGCCTTAAAAACACTCCTCAATAGTGTTCTTTCTCATACCCCTGTTCTGAGAAACAGCTGAACCATATTAAATTGAAATTATTTAAACCTCAGTAAAAGCCAAACTACACTTCTTAGAATATCAACCCAAAGGATAAGAGATAGGCAAAGTTATAAAAGAAGAGTCTCTGAATAGAGACCACCAATCAAACAAAAGAAAAAGTTCCCAGCTTTGCCTATACCTGGAGGTAACTTGCAATCAAATTTAATGACAAAACAATCAGACATTTTCTCTGCTTTCTGTGTTTGACCTTTTGCACAGTACAGCTTGTGCTCTCACCGTGTGATTGCTCTTTCCCAAATGTCTTGGAAGGTGTGTCGATGCCTCGTGGGCCAGCGGATTTGACACTGTGCCATTCAGTGCTGCAGTCAGCCAGGAGAAACAGAGCACAGGATCCCATTCCCAAGCCCAACCTGAGTGCTGGAATGCACTGGGTCTGAACTGGTTTCTGCCAGCTGCTCCTACTTAAGGCCACGGCAGGAATGCTGCCCTTCCACTATACTTGACCCTTCATCCCCAAAGTGCTGTGGCTTGCAACAGTTCCCCCTCCCTGCCTGGAGTGTTTATTTGCACAGGGAAGACCTTCAAAATTTCACTTATGCTAGTTTTAGGGTAAGGTAGCCCTGAAGGCAAAGTTCAAGATAAGTGTAGCCCTGCAAAAGAACTTGGAAGCTGAAAAGGCAGCATGCAAGCAAGTGAATGGGGAGGCAGCAGAGAGGGAAGAGCTCCTGATAGTTATTACTCAGTTTTTATGCTCAGGCAAAATTCCCTTGATCTTTAACAAGAGAGAACAGAAAAATCAGCACTCAAAAAATTGGGAAAAAAAAATTGAGCACATTACCTGAAGGGAATACTCTATTTAGAAAGAATCCATTTTCCTTTTAAAGTGAGTCACTTTGAAAAATTTAAGGTCGGCAACATTCCTCTAAGATTATGCACAAAAGCTAATGCAATAATATAATAAGAACAGCTATATTTTTTTATAGAAAGCATCATCAATAACACACTCATCATAAATCCATTTTACCTGAATTCCCTTTAGAGATGAAGCACCCATGTAAAGAAACACTCCATAAAGTACTGGCATAGGAATAAACTGCACAAACAAGCAAAGAAAGGAGAGAGCATATTAAATACTACTTAACAATTTTAAATGCTTCTAGAAAGACATTCAAAACAGTTGAAATACAAAGTGCCATATGCCTGCATTAATCAGACAAGTTGTAAATTCAGAGTCACTCAATTATAAATTAATAATGTTTCTCAGAGTAGAAAGCAAAAGAAGAATCTGGCTCTGTAGTTTTATTTTCCTCTAATGGCCAGTTATTACAATATACTTAATTCCCTATTAATAAAATTAACAGAACTACACAAAAACATGGAATTCTTAATTTATACTTGAATTCTTTACTTTAAAGACTGCTCAGAAAAATGTTCAAGAGACACAAAATACTTCTTACTGCTAAAAGTAATATTTTGTGCTGTAAGCATTTAAAAATGGTGAATGATTCTATGGAATTATTTTTTAAAACACTATTTTAAATATTCAGGTTCTCAGCATACACTGCATAGTAAAGGAGTATGTCCATAGATAAGTATCTGTTAGAAATATTAAATACACAAAATGCATGCTCTGTGTGTTTCCAAAGTGAAGGCTTTATGATATACTTAATAAAATACTCCTGGGAAGTACAAGTTCTAAGTGCTTATTGCCTCCACTGTGACAATATGCAAGGCTAAATTCTGGTTTTACTAAAGCCAGTGCCAAAACTCTCACTGATTTCATAAGGGGGAGATAATTCTTTAAAAAGTATTAAGTGTATACATAGCATTATATATGCCTGTAACTAGACACCCTTTTTCAGGACACCAGTGAGCTGTGTCAAGTATGCAGGAAGCATGAGAAAATTTTCGTGTTCATTTCCAAGAAATGAACCATAGAACTTCTCTTGCAACTGTGAAAATATTTTTAAAATAATCAGAAATCACAAAATGTTTTTATATTTTCTAAATAAATTTTACATTGGTATAACGAGACTGTTTCATGATAATTTGCCATGGGCCCAAAGTATTGACAAAGTGTTAACCTTCATCTACTACTGCTCAATGGCAGAATTCCCTTTGACTTCGGTCAGGCTGGATCTTCATTACAAGGTTTTTATTTTAAAAATGCCAGAAGACCCTAGGCACTTTACTAAGCAAAATTAGAAGCCCAGTTTAGATTGTCATTGTGTAACATCATGCTAGTTAGTAATGTGCCTGGAAAGGGCATTCATTAAATAATACAGTAACAACAGTGAAATGCTCAGTGCAGCATTCTTTAACTTCCCCTCACTTCCCCAAATTACCTTTAGAATACTTGTCAAAAAGACAGATGAGCCCATAAGGATAAAAATCATGAGCCCTGTGACTCTTTGCTCCCGGATTCCAAGAAATTTTGGCTGCTCCCCTGGAGCGGAGCACTCCGATTCCAGTTTTAAGCTGTTCACATGGGAAATAGAGAGGACAGTGGCTGCAACAAACCATGGCAATCCCATAATAGAGCACACCCCCAGCATCACTGCCACCATGAGCAGGTCGAGGTGGTATCCACATCCTTTCTGTTGGAGAAAGTAAGGACGGAAAGAAGATGTAAAATGACATCTGAATTAAGGAGAACTCTCCTGGCAGGCATTCCTAATGAACAGCTAGAGACAATTAAAAATTTGAGACTCATAGGAAAAAAATAGCTTCCTTCTATCCAGGCTGGGTCAGTAGGGATGGCAGCCTGGTTATTTAAGGGGAGCTTGTACACACTCAGTGCCCAGTGTTACTGCACTCCTTCCAGTTATGAATTAAGTGCATCACAAATCCACACCACAGTGGGTACCAAACACTTTTCCTGCTTATAAAATGGATACTGGTAGGGCACTGGAAAATGCATACATTTTCTGTTTTAACTAAGTCTCTTGTGTGGGTAGCAGTAAGGAGAGCATCCAGCTGCACTGCCAACCTCCCACTGCAATAATCTTGGTAGACCCTCCATCCATTCTTACACAAGAGGTGGAAGAGGATGTATTTTTATTGGTCCCTACATAAAAAAATCATAATATTTGCAAAGTCAGTTTGTGCTAGAAAGGGCCATAAAACCACACTGATGCTTCTAAAGTTAAGATGGTAAGCACATGACAGTAATACATTTTCACTAACGTATTTTCAATCTTAGAGAAGAGCAGATAGCTAGAAAATAAGATATGTTAAATTAAAATATAAAATCAGGTACTGGTTTATTGGTTTCCCTATTCAAACATAGCACCACAATATCCATATGAAAAGTCAGTACAAAACCTTTGGGTTTGGATCACCTCTGTAGTGGTCAAATGTGACATAAATTTACCAACAGGTGGATAATGGTTTGCTGTTGAGCATAAAACCCTTTGGTTGAATCTTAGACAAATTTAAAAACCTGCAATTACGACCTTCACTTGAAAAAGAAAAATGATCAATGCATCAAGCTTGGTTGTATAGATATCTGCTATCATAGCTGATTTTAGCAAGTATCCAGGACCTCCTCACAGCTGCAAGCAGCAGCTCAAGCTATTTGCCTTTAGAAAGCCAGGTAGTTATCCATCTCCACAAAACTCTGCAATATGGCAACAAACCCAGTGTCATGGTCTGATGAAACAGTGATGTTCATGCAAACAATGTGAATATGTTGAACCATAATTTTGCCTGTAAACCCATGCAAATGCCTTTTGACATAAAAAAAGTAACTAAACTAAACTTGGAAGGGTTTGCTACAGAGACTGCCAAAAGCTGAAATGTGCACTATCCAGAATTTGCTATGGGAAGTATAAAAAAAGAGGGGAAAATGAGTTGGAAGCAAACAAATCATTTCTTTATGAAGACAACTTTTACTTCTAAAATGGGAAGCGTCTGGGTTTATGAAAATGTAAGCCACATATCAAAATGAAAATGCCATCTTATTTGCTTACATTATTTAAAAAGGGGGAAAAGTAAAGAAAATGAAGAGAATCAACTCTAGCAACCTTCCCTCACTCCCCAAAAGTGCTTATGAGTCTTATCTCCAAGACACATCTTGACAAACTCAGAGATGTGTCAAACACAGATATTAGTTACAGGCACAATGCACTCAAAGAAAGAGTTTAATTCTAAATCCTAACAGAGACACCTTTTTTTACCTTCTGACACATTTATGAGGAATGTATCTGCTAATGCATACAGAATCCGAGAGCATTTCCTCACATTCATACATGATCTGAGGAACCTGACATATGGGAAGAAAAGGAAGCATAGCAACAGGTGATGCTACACCAGACCCCAGCAAAACTAAAACGCAGCAAGACAAGGGGGCAGCCAGGAGGACCATCTGACTCCCAGATGCCAGTGCTGAAAAAACACATTCCAAAGCTTGGCAGCAAATTCCTGCATCTGTCAAGTTAACCACATGCAATGCTATGGATTGACATGAAGAGCCAGGCTGACAAAGAGGGCAAAAAAAGAACATATCAAATGTCACAATCATCCAAGAAGAGGCAATGCAAAGTGAAGGTTGCAAATGCATTTGCTAAAGCAACTTGGGATTGGATTGCTGCTTATTAAAAGTATGTCAAAAAAAAGCCTAAGCTTGCTGCATATACATGTACAGAAACCTGCTGCTAGATTTTGCCCAACAGTTTTTCAGAGGGGTGATGTCCCTTTTTCTCTCTCCATCTGTAGGCAACTAAAGTGTTAGAGAACAGAGCAGGAAGTTGTCCTATGTTGTTTTAAGAACCCATTGTGCCTCTAAGGCTCAGTTTCATTCTTCTCCCTTCTTTAACATAGGAAGGGCATTAAAAAAAAAGGATGGGTAGAACCACAGAGAAGGATGAAGAGAGGGGGGAAAAAAAATCTTGTATTACAAAATAACCCCTGAGTACTTTTTTAAAATCTAATCCAGTAGAACAGCACTGACAATACCTGAAGAGGCTATTAATATTATGGTATTTAATGAGATTATTAACTTGAAGGCTTTTTTTTCCTTTAAGTGAATGAATCCTACTTCTAATAAAGCACAGAAGACAGCACTTTCTTAATTCAGAATCTGTATGCCAAATGACATTCATGAAATCTTCTGTAAGGCAGTGGATCACTGACACAGGGCAGAGGTACTACACAGACCAACAAAGAAAAATGCATAAAAATTTAAAGGGGTTCTATACAGTATATAACAAACTAGCATACTCAAGTAGATGGATGCACATTACATAATCTGAAGCAGAAAACAACAGCAAAAGTATAAATTTTGACTGAATACCTTTAGTTTGTGTTCTTTTCTATTGATAATGACAGCTGTGATCTGCTGGTCCATAAAGATAAGGATAGTACAAAGCAGGGCTGGAATTACAGCAGCTATCACTGTCCACCAAGGATTAGGCCCCAAAGGAGTAATGAACCAGCCACGATCATCTCTGGTGGGCTATAAAAACAGTCATGCACGGCCAGTCAGAACTGTTAAGGATTATTTACATTTCAGCTTCACAAGAATACATATAAAACATTATTAGGATATGACTTGCTTTAAAACCAACCTATATAGAGCACTAAAAAAAGTCTTAAACTTCCTATGATGCCAAAACAAGAAATTACATACAATAAAATCATCTGGAATATTACAGACTTGGTTGCACTCAATACAACAAACCCAAAATTTGGAGGAAGCCCCAAAACATTACAGTAGTCTAGGATTTGCAGGATTTGAGCCTTGTTAATCTCTGCAGAGATAACATTAGGAAGCATGAAGGGACCTGATGAGAGAGGTTCACTTACATGATTAATAAATCAGAGAGGTTGCATAATACCTTGTGAACACAACAATTTTAAAATAGTATCACTACTCCCTGAAGATAATAAAAAATTATAAACCCATCACGGTGGATTACTTTGCAAAATGATAAAGCAGTGCAATTTATCAACGACTTACCTTAAAAGCATTTGGAACCTGAAGTTTTGGTGATGGAATTCCAATGGCATAGTCAATTAGAACCATGGACAAAATAGTGAGAAAGACAGCAAAATCGCTGACAACAGATCGTACCTACGGTTATTGAGAGAAACGACAATTTTAACCAAAACATTCACATATGATTTAAGATTTTTCTTCGCTGTTGCAAAAGGTTTTTCACTTACAGCTAAACCCATGCTTATTCTGATACAAGTCTCTAACAGAGGAAAGATGTGCTGTTTACTTCAGCAGCAGTTAACTGAGTTTGCAATGCAGATGCCATTCACATTAGGCATGGCCAGGAACAGCTTTTGAAGTGAAATACGGGCACGCACCTTTGTTGGGAAGTAGCGGCTGGTTTTGAACTGCTTCAGGGTGGATGAGAGTGTGACTGTAGAAAAGAACAGGATGACAGACCAGAAGAGGACATCTGGGACGTAGGGGCCGTGATGACCACAGGCTCGTCCAACAAACTCACCCTGAAACTTTTTACATTCCTATCAGGGAGACAAAAATTGTATTGTTCTAAAAATTATCCACACTTACACTAACATTTTCTTTCCAGTTTCTTTCCTAAATTGCAAGCAAATTGTATTAGTAGAAATACCAAAACAATTTTTAGATATTTATTCTATTAAAACTTAAAACTCACTATCTGTGTATCTAGTCTGCATGAAAAATTCTCAGAGGAATCTCTTTTTTATCCATATTAAATGATGAAGTTGCTAAGACATACCATAAATAAAGTCATCAATATAGAAACAGATTTTTTTCAAACTCAGCAAGTACACTGATTTATTTTCTGTTTACAAATACAGATTTACACTTACTAATACTCTTCAAGTGTGGAAAACCAAGTGTTCAAAAGCCACAAAGAGAAAGGCTACTCCTGGTACATTCTCAAGAACTGCTTTTTGTTTTAACTTCAGAGGCCCAACAACAGAAGAAAAAGCTGTTTAGGATGTGAGGCATTGGCCTAAAAGGAGCCAAATACATTTAATACCACACGAGGGCAGCACAACCTGCAAATTGTCTTTCTCTTAAGAAAAGATCTGATAAAATGCCAGAAAACCCGAAATCTGTAACATCAATTATATTTAATATAATTTATGATCAATATGCAGATACAGTAGAAAGAATTTGCAGTACTTCTCCACTACCATCCTTTCCTTAGCTGTCTAGAATCATAAAGAGTAGCTCTAGAAATGTGAGCTTCCAGCTCTGGACTGACAAACCTTTGCTTCTTCCCAATCCCTGCCCACTTCTTAAGAAAAATGAAATGCAGCACCCAGAATCAGGGATTCCAGGCAGAAATATCCCGCCAGATCAGGATCTCTTGGTAATAAATCAAATGTGTCATTGGCTTATCAGAGTCACTGTACAATAACATATTATAGGAAATTTTGCCTTGAACAAAGGTTGTCTTGGAAAAAAAAAACCACAATTGCTTTTTGATGACTGTGAGACAAAGGAACACAAAACTTTTTATACTGCTAGAGCAGTAAACTTGGGATGAAATTCATCATTTGCTTCCTGAAGAGGATTTTGTCACCATCAAAATCCTCTCCACACTTGTCCAAAATCCTCTTCATACTTGGTCCAAAATCCTTTGCTCACACTTGATTTGTCTTGATAGCAAAAAATAATCATTGGGTTTTAAAAGAGAATGAGAATGCAGATCTTGAGAAACCTGAAACATTTCAACTAGACACAAGAAATGCATGAAGATACGAGCAGTAAAAGAGACATAATGGGGTGAGTCTGAACAAATATTTCCAGACAGCAATGTCTAATCTTTTACTGCAGTTCTCTAGAAAAAAAGTTTCTTGATGATGCTTGCAAGAAATAAAGACACAAAAGTACAAGAAAATTCAGTTATTTCTTTGACAACTATAGGGACTCATGGGAAAAGTTGGTCAGTTATACTGCTACCTATGTAAACTCAAGTTTTGGTAATAAGCTTTCACAGAAGTTTTTAAGGGTTTTATATAATGCAGCCAGTCTTTTACATTTATAGTTAAAACAAAATCTGTTATTTTAAATCTCCTCAGCTGCAAATGTACTCTGAAAAACACTGTCAGAGATCTGAGAAAGTGAGAGGAGGAGTCTGCCCCTGCACAGATGCTCTTAGAGTGTGCTGCAATTTTGAGAATATTCATTCTGGACTGCTGGAATCCCTCAGGCCAGCAGTTCTCAACTTTCTTTCTGCTGTTGCCACACCAACAGAGTTGAGGAGCATTCCCTGCTCAGAGCAAGGCATGGAAGGAAGACAGAGCAGCCATGGACAACAGTGCTTACTTAGCATGAGCTCTTCTGCATTCCTGCCTTTGGAAAAAAAAAAAAAAACAAAAGAACATTATCTTCTGGAGACAGTCCGCTGGATTGGCTTTTAAGTGTTCCATTTGATTATGCCTATGGTTTGGTTAATTCAGTTAGCTCTTCAGTCTGGTGCCTTTTGCACTCAGTTCTCTTTGGCTGTGTAATGAAATGATCTGTTTGAGAGGAAAAGTGGTGGCCCAATCTCACCATGACACTTTAATCAAGTTGTAAATGTCGCTTTGGAGAATGCAAACTTAAATTACATAAATTCTTTAAACACTGAAAAGGGTACTGTTTAGAAACTAGTTACACATTCTCACAAGCCCACTAAACTGTAGCTTTATCCTTTTCCTCCCCTGGGGGAAAAAAAATTACAGAACTTACATTAAAAAAATGTGGTCACTGCAGAGAAATTGTTACGAGACTTCTCCCCGTCCTCTTTTTCATAGCCTGAACAATTGCAAGAGTATTTTAGGGGAAATAAATGCTTCTGATTCTTTCTACACAAGGGAACTTTGGGTTTGCCATCTGGCAGAATTTAGGACAAATTCATTGTCATTTGACATGTTTGACTTAATCTCAGCCAAGCTCTTGTGCTAGTGTGTCAAGAAGGTTCCAAAGCAGGGCATAAAATGCACACGCTCGCTTTAATGTGTACTATCAGAGGTTGCAAAAAGCTTACAAAAGGAGATAATGCAATAAAGTCCATGCTAATTTTTGTTAAGTGTATTTTGTTATTTATTTGAACAAATATAAGAAGAAAAAAATGGTATTTTTTTCAATGTATTTGCAGCAGTAAAATGGATAAAATTATTTATGCCTATGCCTTTATTTATTAAGTTCCAAAATTTACTTACTGACACAGTTAGGTTCCCCCATGGCACATCAGATGCAGATATATTGTAGTCCTGCCAGTACTGTAAGGTTTTATTGCTAGGATGTTCTGGTTCCACACAATTGCATCTGAAAAGACAATTTCTTTTTCCTTAATAATAACAGAGATATCAGATATTAACCAAACTATGAATTTTATGATACATTGAAATTATGCTCTATGTTGACAGATAACTGTAGTTCAAATGAATTCAGTAAATGCATGCTTTGAAGCAGTCTGTAGTTCATAGCTAGTGCTATTACTAGAGTATAATTGGCTGTGAGGTGCATATACATATATAGTACGTAACATGACATATTCAAACCACTGATCACATCAAGTTTTACCACCTATTTTCTTCCTTGTCTCTTGATACTTCTGAGCACAGTTTGTAATGCTGAGAATGTGCCAGTCCTGTTCCACCCTCTCATACCTAACACTTGGACACTGACGCTATGTACAGTTCCAGGCTGATCCAGTTCTCAAATAACAAATTCTCTGTATCCTCCTTCTTTCTCAGATGGAGAAGAACTTTCAAGAATTATCAAGAATTTGTATGCAACACTGCCCAACTACCCAGTCAACTGTCAGGGCTCTGAGTGTCAGGATCACCACACCAAAGGCTGTCTGAACTCTTGTGGCCCTTGTTTTTCCTTTCCCCACAGCTGCTGTAAAAGCACACTTTTCATTTTAAATTGTGTATTTTAACACGCAAAATGTGACGAGGCAGTGTGGGAGGACAATACTGCAAATAGGTAATTTTAAATCAAAATTAAGTCTTTAAAGCCTCTGAAGCAACTGTGGGAGGCTTTTTCTTTGACAAAGCCTTCAAAATATCCAGGATACTCTGTAGGATCCAAGATGTCAAGTGCGCTTTGCAATACGCTTTAAATTAATCCTACTTTAATAATCTATAGCACCATCTATCCTTCTAGTATTTTAATGTGCTTGTGATGACTTTAAATAAATTGTGTACTCTCTGTTAAAGTTTTCAGGAGTAGCTGGGGACAGGATAACATCTGACTATTGCGTGCAGAGCCACGGAGCATAAACTGCATTACAGCTGTAGCAGAATATCAGCTTATTCACTTACCTACAACATCTATTTTCTTTGTGGCTGTTTATCTTTCCACAAAATGACAATACTCATCTAGATTTTTATAGGAAATTCTACCATCTACATCTTGAGGACACAACACTGACATTCTGTTTCAATTACAATACTATACATGTGACAACAGCTGCATTTAATATACAGATAGGGAAAGATGCAGGTTGTCTTTGTGCAATTCCTCGCTTTTATTTGAAATGCAGCTATTTACAAAACAAAGAGAAAACCCTTACAGCCCATGAACAAAAAGCAAAAAAAAAAAACCAAGAAGCAACTGCATTCAGAGAAGTAGAGGGTCTGAGCCAAAAGTCCTTGACTGGATCTTCCAACATGTTTAATATGCTTTGGATCAGGCCCTAAGTGCAGGATGAACGCATGTTCGATGCACAGTTCCAAGTATTACAAAATGGGTTAAATGAAGCACATCACTACTAGTGAGCTACAGCAGCAGCATAAAGCCAACAAAGGGTTGGGCTACATCATGTATTGCAAGGGAGTATTTGATGTTCATGCAACAATGCAGAGGTGGCTGTGTGAGGTTACTGCTGTTTTCTGTGAGCACAGGAGCTCCCTGGCCCCGGTGTCCCTCGCCGGTCGCAGGCTGGGCAGACGCTGGGCCATGGCCCACTGGGGATTGACTACAGCAGGCCATGGGCTGCTCACTCACTCACTTCCTCACTAGAAGGGAAGACTGTGCCTGTTGCCAGCACTACATGGTACAGCTGCACTTGCTGCAAACTGCAAAATTACATTTAAAGGTTAGAGGAGCCAAAATTTCCTCAGAAACGTGTATGTTGAAGGTATAATTTAATATAGCTCAGGTAATTCACTTTCAGATGAGATCACCTGTTTATTTCTTTAGCAGTATCTCTTTCCTCCTGCACAGCATTCCTGTCTGGTCTTTACCACGTTTCACAGGCATTTAACAATGGCAAACTGATCATCAGCAAATAAATGACTTGTTCAAACTACACCCACACAGACCAAAATCACCCTGTGCACTGCTTTTCCCTCTGAATGGGAGCAGAGCTAGGCCTTAACTGGAGAGATCAGATCCTTTTTCTACTCAGAAGACCATTCAAACAATGATCTCAGTGTTTTGATATATATAACATTACATTGCTTTCAATATTGTATGTGTTTTGGCAACACTGACATTTTGATGTGAGATTGTATCATGGTATTACTGTCTTCCAGCATCCCACTAATTGCTTAACATTACAGAACTGTGAGATAGTAAAACACTCCCTGTCCATCCCAGAAAACACAAATGAAGGTACCATTCAGTGCCAAAACATAAAAACATTTTCTACCAAAATGTGTCATTTCAAAACATATGTAAATTGCTTCAATGAGAACAATTTCCCAACATAACTGACCTGCAAGGAGAATCTCACATTAATGAAATAATGCTTCTTACTTTAATGTTTTAAATATTTTAGTGTCTTTCTTTGCCATTTTTACTTTGAGAAGTTTTGGGAGGGAAAAGTAAAATACACTGAATAGTTAACATTAACACATCCCTCTATTTTCCTGATAAAATATTACTCAGAAGGTTGAAATAGGCAAAGATTTATTTCCTCTTGGGGGTTCAAATGCTCTTACATTCTTGTAAAGTTGTTTAAAGTGCTGAGTGCTTGCCCATGACAAGGAATCTGTGTGGAGTTTATGCTATTACCAAATGAGTAATAGACTATACAAACACCTGTATTTTCTAAGCAACATATTCAGCTTTAAATACAGTACCAACTTAGCAATGCACTCTTTTGTCTTTGAGTGGTAAGTCAGCAATCCTCTTCCTTATGCTAAAAGATTAAGGAGGATTCTTTTGATTCTCCTTCATCGTGGCCAGAATACAGGCAGGGAAAATCTGACACTGGTTGTGGTACAACAGCACAGGTGTCACTGTGGGAGGGGCAACCTCAACACATCCATTTGATCACACTGATGACAGAAATAATTCATTTTTCATCTTTAAACTTTTGGATACTGCAAGACACTCTGATCTCCTGGCAGCCATTCAGATGTTTAAACAAGGTGACTGCATACTCCATGGTATCTGTGACATCCATGATGAGTTGGCACATATGAGAGGGTCCATGGAGACTCATGACTTTGTTTTCAAAGCAGCTGGAGGCTGAGAGATCTAAAATGGCACTAGATACCTAGCCACAGGTCCCTACCTGTATTTAAAAGGTCCATATTTTGCAGCAAGACAGATATCAGTGGAGCTTGCTTTCTTTTAGGATATTTAAAAATCCAGTACAGCCTAATAAAAAGTGGATTATAAATCTGAGGTAGATAACTAAACCATTTCAGACAAGACAGTCTTCAGACAATTCAGAACTGTTGTAAGATTAGAACTGACAAAATGGGAAAGTAAGAAAGAATAAGAACCTCAACCTGCTAGCTAGAAACAAAAACCAGAGCAAGGAGTCTTTATTGCCTTTACACCTTCCAAAGCACTCAAGAAACCTCTGGCAAATCAGAATGGAAAACAAAGGTAGATTAGAAATAATAAATTTTAGGACTGCATGACAAATGGGTACCTCCTGGAGCCTGCACCTCTCTCTCTTTCACAGGAGGATAAAAATTCCAGCTAAATCTTCAGCACCAGCTGTAACAGTATAGGCAGTATAAAGGTCACTCCCCACTTCCCTCCTTTGTCCTCCCAAACTCCCCACAATTTCTCAGCTGTTTTAGGTTTTGGTTCATAAGTCTCAATTTCCTTCATGTCATTAACTGGAGGCAGCCATCCTAACCTCACTGCATGCAACATCTACAACTTGCCCTGTTTTCAGAGAACAGAGCTAGGATCTGACAACAGCCACTTCAGGAGATCTCAGACAACCAGCAGTGTTCTTTGTTCCACAAAAGGAACAGTTATTACTATCCTTAAAGCACCAAAAGGACTGTCTGTATGATCCTTCTTTCTTTGGACTATGGGAAAGGGAGTATTAGTTAGCAAATTAAAAACCTGTCACTTTACATGTCAAGTTGGGGAATATTTTCCCCCTCCTTTGTAGATCAGCAATAAAGCATAAATATCATGGCTGCTCAACAACTAGTCAGGTGAAAGGTTCTCTACTAAAACCACTTTCATCCTAACTGTAATTTTCTGTTCACTGCAAAACAAGAAACTTACTACCTACATTTATTTGTTCAATTCAAATTAACCTCAGTCTAGTCCTTCCAGTCCTTACAATATCCACCTCTTACCCCTGGTTCTTCAGGTTGCTTCTGCATCATTTTCTTCTCTTTACTCTGTCATGCAAGCTCTGCTCCCTACACAGACTTTAATGCAGCATGCTGCCAGTCCAGCTTCAAAAAGGAGCCTCAGACAGTGTTTTTGTGAGTAAATAAAACACATTTAAATGGTTCAGCTCCCTTTGAAAGCCCCATGGCCTTTTGTCCCTCAGCAGTTGCCATTTTTCAAGCAGGCTGTTTTCAAGACTAGGAGGAACTTACTACTGATGATTTTATGCAATTCTAAAGGCACTGGTTTGGATCTTTTATTTTTCCAGCATTTACATATTGCAAGCTACACCTATTTATACTAGATAAGGATCTGATCCATAAAAGATACAACTGCAGCTTCTTCCTGATCAGTCAATATACCATTTCCCCTTCCTAGAAGGGAAAAATGCCTTTCTGGCTCACTTAAGATAGCCTGAGAATGAGATTTGCTCAATATGAATATTTATAATACTTAAAAAACTACAGGCAAGTATGACAAATAAGTTGCAAAATGTGCTTGTTTAAACAATATGTCTCATTGAATATCAGAGCACATATTTGGTAATATGAGTAGGAAGGTTTTCCCCCAGCACAGAGGACGCTCTGAGTGTGCTGTGCACTGATCACAGAACAGAGACAGAGGAATATGACAGTGTGAAATGGAAGAGAGCATCACCAGTTTGTTTTTGAAGTAAGGTGTATGTGTAGGTATTCTTTATGTTGCATTTACCAGGCTGGAGTATATCAATAGCAGAATGCTGTGCATGTTTAGGTTTTCTCCAAATACACCATTTTCACATGAATTATGGGCATTCACAGAATCCTTCTGTTTGTCTAACAACTGCTATGGGAAGAGGACAACAGCAGTATCATAAATGATGTCTTCTCTGTTGTCTCATATCTACAATGCCTCTGCAGCCCTGGCATTATATTTGCCATATTCCTTCTTGTGCCAGCATTCATACCAACTAAATCAAAGTCTCAGTAGAGAAAAGACTGGAAACAAAATAATTAATAGTGATGGAAAATGGACTTGTCAGTTAAGTTCTATTCTCAGTATCATGAAACCCTTTCACAGCACAGCTGTCATGGCAAGACAAGATTTTTTTCTTCATTTATTTATGAGATCTGCCATCCTGAATTACGGCCATTAAGTTATGTAGCCCATCTATGGCAGTCACGAACATCAGCAGGCATCCACATATATTCTCTAAGGCTGCAAGGCTGTATAGTTTACTTAGTGAAGTTCAGGAGGAAAACAGAAAAGCCTGAATGAGAAATGCACTCAGCAGCACAATAGTTTCACAGAGAGTGAGGAAAAAAAGATAAATCTGAGGAGGGAAAAATGAAGAAATCTCAAAGAATCAGGTTCCTTTGGATAGCACATCAGGAGGAGAATGGTGTTTTGTCAAGGGGAAAGTCTAGAAAACAGATTTATATTCATACTGTAGCCTTGTTAACCTCAAAGGTTGCTCTTTATCAGCTATCTGGTGCAGTATGCAGTGCATGCATTTGCAGCAGCACTATGATATGTAACTGCCATACACAGAAGTTCCTGTGCAGAAAAGCAGTGTAAGTCAGTCTGTGGGACATTGACAATTCATCTGAAAGCTATAAATGTGAAAGATTTCTAGATGTCATCTCACCTTGCTTCCAAAGCTAAGAGCACATACACTGGAGGAGAAGAGGTCCAGTATGATGCTGGTACAGAAATAATTACTGCAATACTTTGCAGTGCTATATGGCAGTTCGAGTTTCAACTGTGCAATGCACCAATACACATACAGGTACTGTAAAAAAAACAGGACTTTATGTAAGCCTTCCTAGATTTTGAAGGCATTGTGTAGAGCAGCTATGAACTACAAACTGAACACTGTGGAGAATTGCTTAACAAGGAGATCTATCTCCAAAGTGGAGGGGATGAGCAGTAGGAAGGAATAAAGCAAGGTGGGCACTCTCTGGGTTCAAATGAGGGAGAAGGAGACAAACAAGTCACTTGGGTTGGGCAGGCACAGAGAAATCCTGGAATAAACAGAATAAAGAAAAAGAGTGTCTGGATTCCAAGGTTTGTCAAGAAGCAAAAGGGAGCCAGTAGCTAAACTCAGTGATGGCACTTGCATGGTTCTGGGAAAAAGAGGGATATTTTTAGGGAAGGACCCACAGGATATGGCATAGATACTTAACTGTGGGAAAAAAAATACATAGAAAGGGAACAGAAAATCTATATTCATATCTAACTTCAAAGAAATCATTGCAGGAATTGGAGTTCAGTTACATGCCTAGGACATTAATGAGCAATTCTGTGCTTATCATCACTGACTCCTCTCATTCCACCTGCAGCTTAAGGGATACAGGGTATAAACCAACCTAATTTGCATCCAATAATGATGTACTTAGATTAATTTATATAGATAATGGAAGATTTAAAACTTGCTTGTGCAAACAGTGGTATGCACAAAACTAATCTTCACAATGCCTTCTAGAAGCAATGGTTTCTATAGCCTGAAATGATACTGAGATTGACATGATCTTGGCTCCCTAATTACATCAGAGTGGGATTTTCTACTCCTAATGCTTAAGTGCATGTCAATACCAAGACAGATTGCAATATGCATATTACTATGCCAAGAAATCACTTTAAAATTATTCAATGTAATCTGTTAATAATTGAGTAACTTCTGGTAAAGAATTATTAAAACAACATGAATTCATCACTTTGAAAAAAGAATTAATAAAACCCAAAAAGGTATATAAAATTCCTTTATGTACCAAAAAGGTATATAAAGATCTAAGCAACCTCAATCTAAGAAATAACTGAACCTCTGTATTCTAAGACAACTATCTTAAAATGCTTGTATTTTAAAGAATACTGGATTGCTTTCTAAATCACATTCCTTTCATCGACAATGCTTATTCTGTTTTCCTTTTAAAAACAGTGGGTTTTATCCACTCCAATATGGGGTTCTCCTTTCCTAGCAAAAATAACATTCTAATATTTAATATACACATTAAAACTGATGGGCATCAGTGTTCCAGACAGGATTCACTAACTGGGGATATATTTGCTACCAGGGTAGGAAAAAAACAGGAGGAGGAGAGTGCAGAAATAAGAGAGTTGCTATGCCAACCTACAAATGCTAATGGCATGACAAATACAAAAAGGTCACATAAAAAAAATAGAAACAAATGCTCTGATCAAAAAGTATTTGTATTTAATTTAATAAACAATGCTGCTACTCTACTCAAATTCCTTCAAAACAATGCAGTTTAAAAATAAAAAAATACACCACAGTACCACGCTGAAAAATCAGGTTGTCTTTGTCCTTCCTTTGATTTATCTCTTAAATGCCGCCTTCTTCACCATCCATACCAAAAACATGGTGTTTTAAGAAAAAGTTACATATAAATGCTGAATGGATTTGCCTGTAGTAGATCTTGTAAGGATTAGAGGTAATATCTAAACACAGGATAAAAAAATAAAATTTTAAAAATGAGTAAAAATGCATTATGTCTAGTTTTACATTAATTAGATCATGCAACAAGATATTTCTGTCTTTTTGAGGTAGAATTCTGTAACAAACTCAAAACCTATCTTCTACTTAAAGTGGTAAAATGCTAAATGCAATTTTAAAAGAAATCTTTTAGGAGGACTTTCAGTTGATTTTCAAATATTTGGGTGTGCTTGTTTAAAAATGAAAAAAATAAAATTCCAACTGTTCTGAATGTTCTTCCTATAGTCTTCTAAGGTGTGTTATGGCAGATATTAGCAATGACTCTTAGCTGTAAGAGGTGTATGCAGTGCAGTATTTTACATCAAATTCCTGGAACAGAGATGGTTTGTAACAGAATTCAAACCCACCAGAAACACAGAACTGGTTTTCTTTCTTCCTTGAAATACAGTTTCAATCTGGCTGAAATACCAACCATTTAGAATTACTGTTTTCTTTGTCTAGTACTCCAAAGAGAGCACTGACAGAATGCCAGTGACTTTTCCTGGGTCACACTCGTATTTCACCAGGGCAGAGGAACAGTACTGGCCTGCAGACAGACAACCTGTGGGCATCAGAGCATCCTCAGCCCATGGGAGGAAAGAGAATGGCTGGGCCACAGCATACTTTGAAAATTCCAAATATATTTACAGTGTTCTGACTATTTCAGCATCAACTTTTTGAGCAGGCAACAGAAAACACAGCAATTTTACAGTCTAACCCAAGCTTTCTAGCATGGAATTTCAGATCCAAGATAAAGTTTTACATAAGCTTTGGTTGAGCATTCAAAGAAAAATGAGTTGCTCAACCTTTTGAAGATCACCCATGGCTAATTAAAGACCTGCCAAGGCTTTACTAACAATTAAAAACTTGTCTTTAAAATCCCCAAAGAGGAAAATGCAAACAGCTGTTTTAATTAGCAAAACAGCAGATACTAATTAGCTTCTGTAACAGAGTGTGCTGGTCCTTTAAGGACAGGACCAGTTTCAGCCCAAGTTTGTTACCCATTCAAACTACAAGTAGAAGGACTGGAATCAAATGCTGCAGGAAAAGCTTCTGATTCTGTGTGAAATCAATATTTCCCCAACTACACATAAGAGAAATTTTTATTTTACATAAACTTTTATGCTTATCCATCTTTTAGTTTATTATCTTTTCAGAACTGAGTCACACACAGATATTTGAGCAGGGACTGAGGGTACTTGAAGGTCTCATGGTGATCCCTGGGGGATGATAATTGTGGCATCTCATCTTCTGGGCAAAAGGCCACTGTATCTGGACAGAGTAAGACTAATATGTGCACATTTGCACAGCAAACCACAGAGTTCAGGGTGCATCAAGTCTGCTGTGAAAGCACTGGGCAGCTGATTTGGGCAGCTGATGTAGAGATGTTGCAACTGAGCACATTTTCCAGTTCTCCCAATCTTTTGGGACTGGTTCTGAATAACTAAGAAAAACTCAGATGAAAGAGAAAGGAATTGAGAGAACAGAAGAGGCTGGAATTACCCCTTTGCTGCCTTCAGAGCACAGATCCTTGGATAGCAGCAGATATGCTCTTACAAGATAACCAAGCATTGATTGTCAATACACTAAAATCAATTCTTAGAAATGGCAAAGTTTAAAAACTGTAATTCCCATCCCATAAGAGCTATATGTCTATAGCTAGGCTTTTTGCTGCTAGTGGGGTCAGGTGCTATGGACGTGATTAATAATAAACAGGATATTGCTGCAAGTAGAAGATACAGTATAAGTGCCAAATGTGAGATGTAATACAAGAGTTTAAAAGGCAGTCTATTTGTGCTACCTACACAGAGTGAAAGAATAACTGAAAATATAGCTATGAAATAATAAATTCAAATGACTATGAAAATACTACATCAAACAAGTTTGATATCAGTGATATCAAATAATTTTTATATATGTGTTTGAAAACACTGGGCAGTGGTGAAATCCTTTTACCAAACATCTGGAAGACACTTATCCTTTAGCAGTTGTGTTTGAAAAATCTAAAACTGTTGTGCTGGTATTCCAACTCTGTAGGCCAGGCCAGGTGTAACCAGAGGATGACAAAGGCTGCTCCTTTACCATTCTGTGTGCTCTGAACATTTTACATTCATTGCTCAGTTACCAAGAGCAGGCAGAAATAAAACATCACCCTGCAAAAACCAGTTTGGGATTCTGATTACTGAATGGGATTCTAACTTAAACCAACAACATTTATTTGTAAACACAAGGATTATAATGAGAAAACATTTTCACAAAATATAGACCTAAGTATGACTGTACCCCCACAAGCAGGACTGTTAAACTCATTTCTCTGAAATCTCTAGCAATATTATGGGATTCAGCTAACCACAAATACAGCTACCCAGGAACTCCTGTTTCTATTTGTGTTTATGCTTTCCACTGCATACTTTAATATCTCAGCTCCACCTAATAAATGTTTTCTGTCTTTGTATAGCATTTCAATATCTGATTTTCAAAACGATAGGAGGACATCATGTTCTTTTTTCCTTTGAGACAACTACTTTGAAGTGGTAAAGGAAAAGAAAAAAATCCACAAAGACTGTGCTATAAGATGATCTTCAGAGTAAAATACGTATTTCGTAGGAGGTGAGTAAAGTTAAATAAGAAAATATAACCTCAACTGCATGCATGGTCTATTCTTGATGTCTATTGCTTTCTCTTCAAATTAATATTCCTTTGTCTACTGATTAAACTATTAGAGAGATTAATAATATTTTCAGCAGTATGTCACAGCAGAACTATGGTTTCTATAATTTAACTTGTTCTGTGTATTACGGTATATAAAGTACATTCAGATTCAGGATTTGCTATTTTTCTAGTGATAATATACACAAAGCTCAAATGTTTTCTCTGTTGCTGTGTTCTGTTTTTCCCAGCTTAAAATGCAAATGAGACATTTGGTTGAGACACTCCTGTTTTTCCAGTGAACAGAAGATGTGGCACTGTTCAAGCACTTTAGGGCCCCACCCAGCTCATGCAGAGGGTTCAAATGGGTTCAGTGAAATAATAAAGACAATTCTGGACAGGGATTTTCACTGAAAATGCTTTTTAATGACATTTTATTTACTGATGTGCCCAAGCTTATCTGCCTCAGGACAGCCTAGGATCTTGTGCTTTAGCAGAACAACATTTTTGTTGTCATATCACAGAAACAGGTCTATGAGGCTTTACTTCTCAGTGAAAAAATGTTGATAAAAGCAATTCACTTTTTTATTCCCAAAGTAGATTAGTACCTGTCTAGGCTTCACAATAAAGCTGTTTAAATGGAGTTATATTAAAAATCTTTGTATCAAGAACAAATTGATTATTAGCTACTGAAATGCATCTAACAATTCCAAATCCACTTCATCTCTTGTGGATTAAGCTTGTACCTTAAATGCCAGAGAGGTTAAAATAAAGGAGGTATATCAACTTATAACCTTTTAAAAAGGTGAATATTTCAATCTGGGGAAAAAAACCCCAAACAACATAAATATGATATACAAACATTACCTGAACATCCTGATGCCATTGAAAGATTATAAATCATCAAGGTTACAGGAAGAGACCATGAGTTAAGTCTCATTAAATAAAAATGAATAGAAATCTAAAACCGAGGTCCCTTTAAGTCCTATTTTTAATTCTAGCATTTCCAAGTTGAATATGTCAAAGCTTTTCCAAACTTCAAGTCTGGAAATACATTTTTTACTTATCTTAAGTAAATGTGCCCTGCTTGAACACATCCCCCCAGTAACCACAACTTCCATAAGACAGCATAACGACTGAATGAATAGCTTCCACATGTTGCACCTACTGCAAATTTTCCTGCTGTGCTCCTTGCAGAGAAAACAACCTATGGAAAAAAAAAAACCCTCCCAGTTTAACAGAAGAAATCTTACTTACGAGTACTTCGTCAGCAGCTCCAAATTATTATGCATGTTGATTGGATACGTCTCGCTGAGATGAAACAGCTTCTCTAAGGCCTCATAAATGAAAATGATGCAGATAAGAGAAGCAAAAGCTTCTTCAGTAAACCGGGTGATGTAGCAGACCAGGGAGCTTGCATCAGTTGCAACAAGGATGATGCACAGGATTGCAGTCCACAGCCCAATGCTGGCTCTCAGAGAAAGGTACGACAACCCGTACTCTCTAACAAGAAAAGAATTACACACACTTAACCTTTTGTCCAGCCACAGTGAAGGGAGACAAGGCAGCTCCAAAATTGCCGTTTTTGGGGACAGTCTGAATCAGAAATTATGTACTTATGTGAACAGAAGATCCTATCAAGTCACCTCCTGACCAGAGCTCTTCTCCCAATTAACAGGACACAAAGAGCTCTCCCTCTAATAGAGTGATCACATGAGCAGCTTTGAGAGTAGTCACACGCATGAAGTGTATAAGGTCCACTCACTCTTTATCCCATATCTGCTTTGTGAACAGCCAACACCTGTCAATTTCTTTTTAAGCTGTGAAAGAGTAGCTATAACAACTTTCATCAAAATTCTGTAAGCTTACTGCATATGATAATAGAGCTCCAAACACGGTGTGACACTATCACAGCAGACTGAAAGGTCTGTCTGAAGGTGTGAGGAGATCTGAGTGCTAAGCAGGGTTTCCTATTCTGTGTCGTGCAGGAGATCCTGGTACAAAAGTCCCAGCAGTGAGGCAGAAAAGCAGACAGGACAGCAGAGAGGCAGGATGGCTTCCAAGATGGAGACATAATTTTTACCCAGAGGTGTGCCAAGTACAGCACAACAGCCTAAATGTGGCTCCTCTGGCGTGACTCTTCACCCCCTCTCTGCCCAGTGAGGGAATGGCACTATATTAGTGACTGTTGAAAGAGGGCACCACTTCTACTGCACTTACTTTCTTGGTGAGAGGTAACACCTTTCGAGTCAGGGATGAGATAAACCACTGACTCAAATGTAATGTCTCAGAGTAGAGAATGATAAAATTAAAAAAACAAACCGAAAGAAACCCACAAACAACTTGAAGCTGTCATTCCCTTCAAAACAGCTGAGGGAAGAAGAAAGGGAGGAAGAAGAGTTTAAAACAAACAAAAGCCCAAAATTTAAGAAAATTAACCTTTCTGCATTAACTGCATTAATTCACTGCATAACTTTTGGACTCTGCAACATGATAAAGGCAACGATTTATCTTGTAGTGCACTGCTTAGGATTTAAAATTTGGGATAGGTTTCCTCTACTTTTACCTAACAACAAATGAAGGATGATGAATATCATGATCTTCACTTACTTGCAAAATTTGAATAAGATCTTCTCAAACACTAGAACTGGTCCTGTGCTGCCAAGTATAGTGAGAGGCTGTCCACCAAACAGAGAGTAGGCAATTCCAGTCATGGATGCTCCAAACAGCGATTCTATTGCACTCTGAATGTGATACAGAGAGAAGTGTCCATAAATTTTCAAACAGGTTCTTTCTGCAATATCTTAGTCTGTATCCTTCTAAACATTGAAACACCAATATATAAAGGTGATTCATGCAACAGGAAAGAAATACTAACCACAAAACTAGGAATGTAAGTTTGGTTTAAAAGTTCAGATTTAACACATACTATACGACCTTCAGTTGCTTCTCCCAGCAGACCACCAAATGTGATGACAGGAGACATGCAAGCACAGTAGAGAAACAAAAATGATGCCAGACATTGCAGACTGAGAGCATCCCTGAAGTCACTCCAGAAGAAGGGAGCTTTTCTTTTGATATCTAAAATTAATCCTCCAAAAAATCTAAAGAAAACATAGAAGAGCTCAAATTAATTAAGGTGGCACACAAAACTTTCTTCTACAGTATTGCTTCAGCCACACTGCAGAGAAGCTACTCTTCCTTGATCAAATGATACATACTCTTATGATTCACCCTTCATAGAAAAATAAGTTTATAGGAAGCCTGTCTTTGTAACTTCAAGCAGGAAATTACTGTGATTTCAAAGTAAACTAATTTCCATGTCTCTTTTATAAATTCATCCAGACCCAAAAGTTCTGAAGAGTTGCTTGTTCCCATGCACTAAATCAAGCTGTTCATTACATGAAATAATTCTTTACCTTTGTTTAATCAGTGAGATATCACAGTGCCTATTTCCCTGCATATTTATATATAGAGCTTCACATTGCTTATTTGAGAACCTGTCCCTAAATACACTTGATGATAGAAATGAATATATGCTAGCATTTTTCAAGGACAAGAACTGTCATCTTTTGTCATTTACACTATGTCAAGTATAATCAAATATTTAGGAACAGACGCTCCCTTACAAGATACCATCCAGCTCAAGTAAATTACCCCACAATGCTCTTTTCCTCACAAGCACACAATGAATCAGATGCTGCTGAGGTAAAGAAGAAGGTGTAGTGCCACTATCTCCTAAATATTAAAACAATCCTTCAAGCTGTCAATTAGCAGGTTCACTGGTGAGAGAAAAACGTCCAGCCAGACTGGCCATCATCTCCCCTGCCCCAGTGATTGTGCACACTGCAGCTGAATCTTTGGCTTCATGCAGGTGGGAACAATATTTAAATATCAGGAGGCAGCAAAGTAAAAGAAACATCTTGCCCAACTACACTGGACTAAGGCAGCCACTGATGGCTGATACACCTACACCACACCACATCAGATGAGAGAACATAAATATTCCTTGGGGCAAATCCTTCATTCTGATGTATATTGCAGCCACCAGGGTAACCACAGCCTCATGTACCTCATGTATCATGGTTTACTGAGGTAAAAGAGAAATGCTGAAGTTTCTGGCTTGTGCAGCTCTAACTACAAAACAGCTGTAAGCATTCATAATATATGGCACAATAGTATACCAAATTTCCCTTCACCCTGTACAAAAACAAGAAACAGTAATAAAGAGAGGTCTGGCCTTTGTAAATAGCAGAGAAAGGAGCTTGCAATAAACAGAGTGAGAAAACTCACCCCCTCTTGCCCTCTCCTGCTCTCTGCAAACTAGCATGTATTGTCCCCTTCAGCTACATGGCACATGCAATTCAGTGCAAATGCCTGAAAGGAATCATGCACTGAGACACTTCTGAGAGAGAACCAGACCCTTGTGATTCCTTTTGAACATCACTCTGAGGGCTCAAGATTTTGAATATGTTTTCACTAACTTTCCAGTGCGTTGCAGTTCTGGTCCAGAGTGTCCCCCAGGATGTTCTGCTTCCCCATGGGCTGCAGTTCCATTTGGCACCCCTGGGATCTTACGCTTCTCCTACCAGAAGAAAAGATATTTCTCATGGCTCTTAGCACCAAAACATAATTTTAGCAGAAAAAAAAATTAAAAACAGGCTCTGAAAGTTAAAAGCTTAAACATAAAAATTTTATTTTAAGATTCATAAACATAACCTCTTCATAAGCTGTAGAGGAGTTCTATTACCAGACAGTTAATAGTAGAAAGAATTGATTCTGTGAAATTTAAAGAATTGATCACAAAAATCTTGTATCAGAAGACATTTTAAACAGTAGCAAGCTTTGATCAATTCTTGCAATAAGCTTAGAACAAAAGCAAACTATGGCAATTTGGAACAATCAAGAATGCTTATGACCACTTATCCCTGGATTTAGTATCTTTAGATACTAAATTTTATATATATATATATACTTTATGTATATCTCCCGTATTTATTCAGGAGAGAACTAATACTGAACTAAAGGAAATGCCTTGACATCAAGTCAAGGGTTGTCTTAAAGAAAATCAACCTAAAATAAAAAGAGTATGCAAAACATAGTTACTCTGCTAAATGCTAAATTAATGAGACTTAAATCTCCATAAAAAAATTCATCACAACTTTTAAAAGTGTCTGAATTTTACACTGTACAAACCTGAGAGGGAACATTTTTAGGTGGTTCTATTCGAATTGTTGGGTCCCACTCTCCAGGAGGGAGAACAGTAACCTGATCAAGAAACTCATCGATTCCAGACACCAAGTCATTGCGGTCTTTTGCTTTGTAAGCAACATCATGGAATACCTGTGAAAATTTGAGAAGTTTGTGTGGGAGGAAAAAGAGACAGAAAAAGGAAACCCTCTGTAAAATTTTTCACAATGGCCCCTCTTCTCTAAAATAGAACACTCTTTGTAAAGTTCCTGCTAAACAATCTCAGCTTCAGCTGAAGATAGTTTCTGGTACACAGTTCTCATACAACTTCCAGCTGCTACAGAAAAACATCCTCATGGCTGCTAAATATTCTAGAGATTTTACAGCTTAAACACAATTAAATCCACTGGAAAGCAACTTGTAAAATGGAATCTTATTGGTGAAGATATTTCGCTTGTGAATACAAAATGCGTCTCATTTTGTTCTCTCCTTACAGCAGCATAACCTGGGCTGCCACAGGATCATGAAATGAACTAGAATGCTCTTTGTCATCACCACAATGATTAGCCACATTTCATCTGAAGGATTGGAAATTCCCTATTACACCTCTTCAGCTAGTACAAAACTGAACCATGAATAAAACCAAACCAGGAATAAAAATACCTCATCTGTCATTAGTGTTGCAATTGATCTTCCAATCTCATGGTACTGTTGGCCTTTACCCAGTGGTCCAAGAAGAATAAACAAAAATCTGCAAATAAAAGGTAAATTTGGAAAATTGTAAATGATTGAAATTGTAGATGGTTGAAATTAATATAAATATTACAGAAATACCTATCTAAAATGTGGACTAGAAGAATCTCTCAGATAAACACTATATATAATCTCCTCCAAGATCCTCACACATGCATTTAAACATGAAGCTCTGCTTAGGAAAAAATTGTGAAAATAGCTTCCAAAAATATATCATAAGCTTAACAGTCAGCCTTGATTGAGACTACCAAAACCTCCTTACATAACAAACCTTAATTTACATAATAAATGTATGCAATTATAATCTATGTACAGAATGCATTAATTTATTTAACTCTGTTAATTCAACAGAATGGTTATGGTTACATAATATTGCAATATTGGAGAAGTTAAATTAACCCAAATAAAAATAATTTTTAAATCATTTTTACTCCCATTAAGGCTCTGGATAGTCTCTACTTCAGGCTGTAGGCAAGTAAAGGTCTATAAAATGAAGAGGATTGGTTCAAATGAAATAAGTAAAATTCCCAGTTTTGCTAAAATACAAAAGGCAATACTTTGACATATATTACTAAATTTTTTTTACATTCACATTTTTGCAGAAATCCTTAGTTTTCCTAATTTGTAACTATTTATTTTTATTTTGACCAAAAATTAAGAAATCTGTTCTTTTCCTTTTGAGGGATTTTTTTTTCCTTGTGGGAATTTGGGGGAGGTTACAAGGAAAAGCTTTCTCCAAAGCCAGTTCAGTCTCTCAATGTTCCTTATACTCAAGCAAAAATTAGAAAGCATCAAAAATGTCATATCCAAAGTAACTACAAAGTACAATTCCAAGAAAATGTTACTGTTTATCTGGCTAGAAGCAAGGATCTGAGTCTCAGCACTGCATTTCATACATGAATGTCATAAGTGAGTATCCTGAGTGTCACAAGCTGCAATCCACTACTGCCTACTGTTGGAATTCTACTTTCACAGAAACCAAAAGAGGAAAGGGGAAAGAGAGACAGAATATGTGAACAAACATATGCACAAATTAAAAAAAAAAAAGAAAAGAAAAAATGGATACTGCAATAATAGTTAAGTCAGTGAACAGTTATGAGAGAATCACTTTGCAGTTTTGATCTGAATTGACTCCAGCAGTAATGTAACCACAAATCTACCCCAATGCTTTCTATTTGAATACAAGGTCTATTTTAGACATGTTTTTTAATTCCTCATAATTTGTTTTCAGAATCAAAGTACTCCATCAGAAAAAGTTCCAATGTGTAAAAAATTAATCCAACAAAGATTTCTGGTTAAAAGTCACATTCCCTGCCATGCAAAGTAAATTTCTGAAGAAGTACAAACATTTTGAAGAACATATTCACAGCATATTCTCCATCCATTCACTCACTACCCCTAGTAAACCAAATCACAGTTTGTTTTTTGCCTTTTCTCAATTCCTTCTTCATTTTTTTTAGTTCTGTACATGATTATGCAATATCACACAAGGAGTTTCAGTTCCAGATGAAATATTCTCCGAGCTGAATATTTCACCTTAGTATTTCATCTGGAGTAATACCAGTTTGTATAGGATAAATCTTGTGTTATAACCTAAATTTCTACACCTGTGAAGTACTCACAAACCAGTGTGTGCCTGAATATACCACACATCATTTACAGGATGAGTGGAAGGCTGAGAGGTGTCTTTGTTAAAGAGCAAGGCAAATTCCTCACTCAGTGAATGACACAGAGTTACATCACCCTGTGTCCACCAGGTACTGAGGAAAACACGAGGCAAAGTCAGCCCAGCTGTACCTGGTTGGAATTGGAACTTCAGCCAGTCCTGTAAGCAGCACTGCAGGAGACAGCCTGACAAAAGCCACGACAGCACGGTCCAGGAACTCGAGTTCACCCACCAAGATGTTGGATGCTTCAGCTCCAGGTGGTATCTTTTTCATGAAGTGTAGGTCAACCTGGAAAAGTATATTAAATTACAACCTAAAAGTCACTCACATGGATTTTTTTTTCCCCCTGCTTTGTTGACAGAGCCTTTCTGGTCACTGCACTATAACCTTAGCTTTATGCAGTTCCACTGCTCTTGTCTATTGAATAATTTATTTTTTTAAATTAAAATGTTTCTCTAAATCAAACAACTAGATATTAATTATTTGACTGATTTTTCTTGGAAACAAAGCACTGCAGAATTAATTTATAAAGACAACAAATCGAATTTAAAATATTTTTAAGAATACAGGATTAATTTCCTAGTAATGCTTTTTATCTATACTTGTAGCAGCATCAATACTTGATAACAACCATAACAGTAGAAGAAATGAAGACATCTTATTTTTCCATAATTAACAGTTCTGGAAATTATTAATTCATAGCTCATAGTTATTGTGTTATTATCTCACTGAGAAGAACACTAGATTCCACTACACACAATTCTCATTTTTCTACTCTGAGATGCACTTTTGTTTTCAGATTTAACAGAAGGCAGTTATCCTTCCGCTGAAAGTATCACAAAATAAGCTATCATGAGCATTGACTGTCTCAAGAGCAAACTGAAAGAACAAAGCAGAAGAAAAACTTCGGGATTTTAGGCAGCAATGTTAACTTTTGCAAGATGATAGAAAAACAGAGACAGCTTCATCATGACAATGCTATAATAAGCTCAAAGTATCTGTGCAGGAATGTAGGACTCTAGACTTTACTCTGTAACAAAGGCTGACATGGAGTAATAAAGTATATAATGCATGTTTGATTTAATTATGCACCAGTATTGTCTACATTTCAAAATGCATGAATTTTGTCATTTGCTTTCCTTTTATTAATCTAAACACAACAACAGCAACCAAATCCAATATAAACTGTTAAAGTGGACCATTTTAATGTCTATCTTACAGCCATCTGTCAGTACTAGTTTGCATAGTTTTTGATAATATTTAGAAAATTGTTTTCTTGCAAATGGCTCTGGCACTAAATCATAATTCAGATATAACACAGTTGCCTGTGTAATGAGATCGTGGTTTGCTGAGATCACAAAGAGATATCTAATGCTTCCCCAAGCTACAAAAATGGATAAACACCTCACAAAGTTAAAGAAGAACTAGATCAAACTGGAAGGCTGGAGACCAAAGACTTTTTCAAGGTAAATTGAAAAAGTGAGGTAAATTCTGTTCTCCACTCAAATCACAAAATAACTCTTCAGGATTAAATACATAACTAAGGTTCACTCTGCACCTAATTTTGGTGTCACAGGTTATTTGTAATTGAGGGGAAGAAAGCAGTCTTTCAGATATGTAGAAATGTGCATTCTGTGCTGAGTTTACCTTGTGAATGAATGGATTTAACATTTGAATGCATTTAACATTCAATAATTAATGTCATATGTACAATATGCTTCAGTCATGACATTGCGGGCCTCTAACATACAGATCACAAGATTCAAATTTGAAATAAACATTCTGTCTCCTCTCTACCAGAAAGTATTTCCAGATATCTCCTGTACTATTTATCAGCCTGAGATTCTAATACTGTCTCATACTGTTTAGGCAGTGAAGAGACCCCCATTAAAAGGGAAGTAGCTGGCAGAGGAGCAAACTGAGCTAACATACCCAAACTCCAGGTGTTGCTTTCACTGCAAAATGAGAGTGGAGGTGGTCCTGGAGTGAATTTATGGCCATGGCAGAAGCTACATATTTTGAATGCTTCATCCAACCTCTCCATTACATATCTCTTATCCCAGAAGGTCTTTAGCTGGAGAGACCTGATGTGCACCTTAATCTGCATCCTAACTTGAGTCACATTCCTGACCTGATGCTAAATAGTCCTGGCAAGCTCCAATTAGATATAAAACTAAATAATTAATGCAGAGGCCACGTCCCTCCAGGGCCACTCAAAGACTGAAGAGTGGTGGACATCTACCCTGAAACCAAACATAAACTGACATGAAGACAAACAAAATACCCAACATCCCTTTTTTAGTAAAAAATATTAATCAAATTTATTTATAAGCAGGGTCAACAGCATTCAAAACAAGTCAGTTGCTTCACATGGTATTTGAAAGACCAGACTCTGCAGTATGGGACAGGGGTTTGAGTCAGTGTTTCCACACAGAGCACAGGAATGTTGCCATGAGAAGGGATGTGGGTACAGTCTCTTTAAACAGTTTGTGGTTCAGGACAATTAAGGTCCCCGTCAGTCTTTGGCATAAAAAGTAGGAATGAGCCAAAAGCAGTTCTTAAACCACCACCCCCATTCTACTCAGAGCCAAAAGCAGTTCTTAAACCATCACCCCCATTCTACTCAGACAGGGGGTAAAGTGGTGCTGTGACAGATCACCTCCACACCACCCTGAGAACACAAAGCCCTGGTGGTGGCAGCAGAGGAAGAGGAGTGACACATTTCCAAGCAGCACAAGCCATCTCTCTCTCCACGCTACTGAAGTAACACTCAAGACAGCTTTCAGTGCCTGTCTCACATTTTTCATAGCTAGTTACCAATACAAGCAACACAGTCTCAATACTGTATCCAGATTAAGTCAGCTTTTTGAATCAACTCCAAATTTGGAACATTAGAAGTAGCCCGAGGGAGACAGATTAGCAAGGAGAGAATATGTGAGGTAGTCAAAGGTGCTTTTTTTTGTAGAAGATAAATGAAATTAATATCTGGAACGAAATTAGAGCAAGAAATCACAATACTCAAGAGAAAATTAGTGTACTGCTCTACTTTCCTCTCAGTCTGTGCATATAATCCCAATTATAACCACTGGGAGTTATTGCAATAGTACGTTTCAAGGGGAAACTGCACTTAAGCATCTTCAAAAGGATAAATGATCTATTTAAAGTCAGTCAAAAAGAAAGGTATTAGATTACAATCCTTTACTGTTATTTCATTCCTTCTAACAAAAGCTGTTCCTTTCCTATTCCTGACATCCTTGTTGGTATCCATCACTGCAGAGGTCAGCAAAAGATGAAATGTTGATTTCTTCCAGTTAGTTTAAATGAAGAGATCTCTTTTGATCAGCAAAGCTGCAGCACTACAAAAATAATGAGTGAGGGATCAAATGATGCAGCTCCCATTCTTGTTTAATCCAAACAGAATTGCAGTTAGACAACTGACTGGGATTTGGATCCTACAGCACTCAAAGCAACTGGAGAAATGTTCAAGAAAAGCACTACTGAAACTTATGTCATTCCCTTCACTTCTGCATAGCTTAATTTTGAATAGACAACTTTATTTATATTTTATATCCTTTGATATTAGGATATAAAATCTTGATATTAGAACACTTGCAAAAACAATTCGTTTTACTTAAGACTTTAATATAAATATCATGAAACCAATATTATACTTGACTCCTTAAAGCATTATAATTTTAGTTTTTAAATATGTTTAAAGAATTAACATTCAATTTTTAACAACCTGCCACTGTTTATAGATGTTCTCTCAGCCTCTGCAGAAATGTGGTTCATAATGCATTCTCATTGCCATTGACAGAAAGATCTGTTTCCCCTCTTATTTCAGCCATGTACGATTCATAGTCTGGAATGTTCAGTCAAAAATTCAAATGATGCAAATAGATACTGCTGCTAGGAAATAAGTCTGGCACCAGATGGAGCAATCACATAACTCTACTTTTAGCTCAGCTGCACTAACATTAAAATTCAACAGACTCCAAGTGCTGTTCTTCAGAATTTTGGTTTAAATCACCTTTCTTCACTTCCTCAACCTTTGCTGCATTAATGTGTCAGAGAAAGTCATCTGTCCCTGTCAGGCCTGTCATCTGTGGCCACTGTGACTGCCTTAGGTACATACAGACTTCTTCAACAATTAGGATTCTCCTTCACATTAAAGCTGAGGAGCTGTTTGCTTTTCTTTGCTATCTAACATTGAACTGTCATTGCAATCTCCCCTACTGAACAGTTAACATCTTTGTAAAGTGTACTGAAATATCTTGGCTTGCCAGAAGAATTAAGTTATAGGTTTACAGAAACACATTCTGTTTGAGACATCTGGAATCCACGAGTTCAGGTTTATAAAAAGCATAGTTTGCATTCATGCATCACTTCTACAGAAAGTAAAAATCTGAGGTAAATGTGGATTTTAGGAACTCTGTATTCCTTTCCTACTAACATAATTTTCTGTTAATTTGTAAAATTTCCCCTACAAATATACACCTATGATATTAAATTTATCTGTGTTCCTAAACTATGATTTCCTGTTACATATAATTTAGAAAGAAAATGTAAGGTTCTGTTTTGTCATACAGAAATTGTGCTGCAGTGCACACAAAACTTCGATGCTAAAGTAAAATCTGTACTTTACAGCTTTTCCTGGCTTGCATGGATTCATTTTATTTAATTTTAAATATCTGTTTGATAGTCAGGAAGCTCTCTTTACCACCAGTGAATACTTACCTTGCTAAAGTCAACAGTGCTGTTTTCTCTGCTCACATCATTTTTGTTTTCAATACAGGCTGGAGTAGCCTGTGGGGAAACAACCTGACCTGCTAAAAAAAGTATCATTATTACAGAATACTAACAGTTGTATAAATAATGCAACATCTAACGACACAATTATTAGAGATCTGCATACATTTCATAGCATAGATATATGATGCACCTAAACATGGCATGTTAATTAAAAACTTTTTTAGAATAACAGGTTCTCAAAAGACAGAACATTCATCGTGCATTTAGGAATGTGAGAAGGTAATTTAGAAAATGTAAAATATGCTGTTGGATATTAGAAAACAAACTTGCTATACCAATTAAAGCATACAATTCTTAAGGTATTACATTTGGGGAAAGTCATGCCTTCACATAGCCAATTTTGGGCAGTATCTGTCTACAAAAGTAATCTTCAATGACTTAGATAGGATTAGGAATTTTTAAAAGTTAGTCATGTGTATAAGGATGTCCTGATTATAACAACTCCAAAGAACAACATGAAAGTGGATGGGTATAAAAATAAATATATTGGAAATTAACTTATTTATAAGCTCAATATTGAAAAATGTGATTATGGACATGTATAAAACAAATGTTTCAGCAAACACATTTTCAAAAAATTCCAGTGAGGATTTAGTAAAATATTTTAAAGAAGTTTGAAAAATATTTCAAGATAAGAAGTGTTTAAACACACTTCAGTCTTGTGGAAACAAAAGAACAAGTCTTTTGACCAAGGAAATTTTGCCAACAAAAGCTCAAAGAGAAAAAAACAGAGTCAAGTAACAAGTCTGTGTCATATAAAGGATATTTTTAGTCAATGCCAACATCGCCTCTGTGCCTGGCCAGCGCCCACAGGGCTCACACCGAGGTGTGGGGCTGGCAGCAGGGCAGCACACAAACCCCAGGGGCACGGGCATGCCCTGCTGGCCCTCACTCCTTCTCCCTCTCTGCCATGTCAGAAGCCCCACACAGCTCTGAACACCACAATAAAGTACCAGAGAAAGTACCAAATGTATGAGCCAACTATCTCTTACTGCCCTAACACATACCCAGGAATAACTACAGAGTCCAGCTGGCCCAGAGTCAGCATCTCGTGCCCAGCATATATTTGTTTCCATAGCGAATAAAGTCTCTCATATGACTGAGAAATGATGATGTGAAAACATTGGTTCTGGTGAAAATCAACCTAAACTTGCACAGTAACAAAGACCATATGTTCATGATATTTGAAGATGAAGACAGTCAGGAAGTCCTAAGCCAGGCACATTGCCTGGGCAATTCCAAAGCCGCGCGTGGCCCCTCACAGCGCCGGGGCTCGGCTCAGCCCAGGCACATCCTCACCACAGCCAGGACTCCGAGCACTGCAGGACCCAGCCTGAGCAGCAGAGAGCCTTGCAAGAGCCCCAGCTCTGCCAAAATGCTCAAGTATCCTGTTTCTGTCACAGCTGAGTGGTACAGGATCCCTGACTGAGCCTGGCCATGAATTCCCAGCTGAAATGCTTGCTCAAGGAAAATGCTGGTTTTCATGAAAATCAACATCTCATTTTCCACTAGACAAATCTCCCAGGACACAAAACAGGTTTTAGACCTGTGCTGCATCCCAGCAGCACAGACAGAGATATTGCTCCTTGATTAGGTAGTACAGTAACAGAATGTTTAAAAATATATTATTAAATGTATCTATCTTCCAACTGCAAGTATTTCCATTTTTCTCCCTGATTCAGGACAAGGACAGAATTGCATAATAAGAATAGCAATCAGGGCTTTTATTCAGCTCTACAGTGAAATAAACAGAGAATGGCAAACAGACATGACAAGCATGCTAATCTAAACAAGTAGAATAAAAATAAAGTCAGGATTAGAATTTACCTAGGATAAAAATAAAGGATTGATTTTAGAAAAACACATATTAATGTAAATTAAAAGATATAATATAAAAAGAGGCTATTAACTCCTAAATGTCACAGGAGACAACTTCTGCAGGACAGAAGCCAGAAATTACTGCATATACAAAGTATTTATAAACAGTCATTCAATTTGTCTGTCGTAATTAGAACTGAAAGAAAAACAGAGTTCCATCATTATTACACCATCATCATTACACTAGGTATTCCAAAGCACTACTTCACATTGTAATTCTTTTTCTGCATTGTTTATTTAGTAGTCGTTGAATTATTTTACAGGAATCATCCTGTACTATTACAGCTATTAAAAGTATATAAAAATTACATAAATTTTATTTCTGTTCTGTTTTGGAGGTTTTATTAATGTGATAAAAAAACCCCTTCCATTTATTCAAATAGAGAAGGCATAAAGTGCTCAGGGAAAGTTTCTCTCTTAACTTACTCCTCAAAAAAATGAAGTCTGGTAATATAAAACTTGCTGACTCTTCATTTTTTCCTTTCACACACTCCTCTATACCCTAGGATCTATGGAAAGGGAAATAGTTGTAATAATTATTCATACTAATATGTATATTACATTATAAAGATGTTACAGGAAAGTAACAGAAATAGTAGTTCATTATCTTTCTGTTGCTAATTAGGCATTTACACTTTTTTTTCTGGACCCAGAAATTCAAGAAAATGAGAACAGAGATATCTGCCAGAGAAAAAAATATTGACCAACAAAGGAGTCAAAGCATGGGCCACCTGTTTAAATACTGAAGTTTTAACATCATAATTGGAGGTGTCAAAAGCAATTGGCATAACAGTCCAGAGGACTTTTAAACATTGTGTCCACTTTTCTTTTAGGAGAAAAATATGTAAAGATATACATATAAGGAAATAAAAGCCACTACCAGTAAGTATGTGAAGTTTTTAAGAATAGCATATGTTCTTTTTCTGTGCCAACTGAAGACCTCAAACTTTGATTTACCCATATGCTGGAGTAATCTGAAAGAACACAAGTTTTACCTTGAGGCAGAAAGACATGTTTAAATAGCTCCACAACTTAAGACAGCTTTCTGGATCATGGAACAACAAGTTTGGGTTTTTTACTGTATTGAGTAACAACGAAGATACAAGGTAGAGACAACAGGTAATCTCTTTTCACAGAAAAACCCACCAAAGCAACCCCTAACTCTAGCCAGAATTTAAACATTTGACATGGTTTATTACTTCTTTTGTTTGAGCTGAAAATATGGGGTTTAGGCTGCTGAGAATGGTGAAGGCATAAACCATCAACTCTCTACAGGGGGGAATAAGAGCAGCAACAGCCTCACCATTTCCTGCCCTCTCCTCACCAGTTCCATTTCAGCACTCCAGGCAAAACAGTTATTCACACATTGTATGGGGTAAATACAGAACTTGATTTTTCAAGAGTGCAGTGCAATAGTTTGAGTCACTATAAATCTCAATTTATGCTGCAGTCCACCTACACAAACCACGTGAAGAGCTGCACTCTTGGAGAATTCATCAGGAGCATTCAGACATTTTTAAGTATCAAATGCAGAGTGTGTGGTAATATCCAGGGTACATACAAAGGAACTTAATACAAAACAGTTAAAACCATACTATAATTGGTGTAACAGCTCTTTCTATGTAATAAAAAACAACATCAGCACAGTTTTAAAATTATATTTTTTTAAATTGGCATATATAAAAAATAAGTGTCTTTTTCACATAATGTGAAATTGCCAGGGCTTTGACTAGAGCAAGAATTCACACAAAAAACCCACTCTTTCATGCAAAGTCAAGCCACTTACTAATCAAAGTAAGGTCCACATTTGCTACAGTAATATAAGTTTGCATTTGCAGATACATTTGGTATTTTCAAGACAGTTAGTCCTGGCAAATTCTTTAAAAAATTAATCCCAGTAAATTAACATCACATGTAACATATTTTTCCTCCCTAAAATGTAGAACTAAAGACATTTAACTATGTGCATTGTGGTTATTAATCCAAATCCAAGATGTGTCTAGAACATCAATGACAAAAGTGCAGAACAACACAGTCAGATACAAATCACAGTTAATGGAAACAAACTGGATTCAACCAACACATCAAAGGAAACTAAACCAGAAAAGAAGTTCCTTATTTTTCTAAACCATACATATTCCTTCCCATTCAGAAAAAAAAAAAATCCTGATTTTCAAACTTCTTCAATCTTCAGACTTTTCACTGCAACTAGTGACCAATTTTCCAAATCTAAATGGAAACACTGTCCAGATCAAACCCAAAGATTGATAAACAGTAAGTTTTCTTAAGTATGTGATAAAATTCTAATATAACAGAGCAGTGAAAGCATCTCTACAGGCTGAATTGTGTGTGTGCCTTTAAGCCTCTGGATGAACAACATTTTTAATCAGTGGGGAATCATGTCACTCCCACTGTACCTCTGTAACTACAAGGAGGTTTGGTGTTCATTAATGATATGCAATTTAAGAGGATGAGGAAGAAGTCACTTTAGCTGTTTTTCTAATGCTAGGCCTGAATATCTCAAGCATAATTCACATGAAGTCATGCAGTACAAACTAAAATGCTGTGATTTGCAGTTTTATAAATTGATGTAAGAAAATGAACTTATAAAGAAGTGGCACTGTCCCCCCACCAAAACAACAAATTCCACGCAAACTTCTCTTAAGTGTGCCACAGCTGCAAAGGCCTGAGGTATTTTTTTAAATCACTACAGCAAGAAGTTGCATGCTGACAAGAAACTGAGATGAAGACATGGGTGTACATTTGAAATGATCTGAAGCCCAAGCAAGAATAGGTGTTTATACTACCTCTGAACCTTCAGGGAGTTTACAGAACCCAAAGGATAGGAGATGAGGAAGATACAGAGATGAGATGAGCCTGTTAGAGACAGACACAACAAAGACAGAGCAAAATAAAGAAATACAAAGATGAATGATACAGTTTTATACATACAGGTTACACATTTTATCATGGGTACAAGGAAATGTGAGGAAAGAAAGAATAAATATCAGATGAAAGTGTTCATAAATACAAGTTATGTTTTAGTAGTATAAAAACCTGTGGAAAATACAATCAGATTAAAATATATACATTTGAGAATAATCTAAAGCAAGAAATAAAGCATTAGCTAATTTAAGGTAAAATTAACTATCTTTGATTTTGTCTTCTCCTCAAGGCAAGCTGGAGCAATTCACCTGATGCAGATCCAGTACTCCAGAAAACTTGTGAGTATATGGATGGCACTGGTTGTGAGTTAGTCCCAAAGTGAAAGTGCATGGCCATGTACTTGGGAATGCCTCCCCACCCTCCAGGTGATGTCCACCTTCCCCACACCAGAGTATTGACAGGCTGGAAGCTCAGTCTGAGTTAGGGTAAAATCCTTGAACTGATCCCAGGACAGGCTGGGAAACTGAAGAAGGTAACTAACACCATAACATAACTGGGAATTTTGACTTTCCAGGATACTAAAGGAGGCTATCCTAAATTAGGACAAGCACAGGCTCCAATACCTCTGCTTGTGCTCATACTGCCACAAAACAATGAAGTTCAAATCAGCCCATCATACTAATTAAATTAACTGGAAAAAGGCTTAAAAAAGAACATGCCAAAATGAACAGTTTCAGCAGCTCATGCTATTAATTCCAAAGATCCCAAATTTAATATGCCATTGTTTCTTCAAGCTCTTTGGAATACCAATAAACCTCTCCTTGGGATTTCAGAATTCCTCAGAATCAGACATGATGTGTGGTGTACCCCAGGTTTTCTACTAAAAACGTGCCTGCTCTGATGTCAAGGGAGAAGAAGCTGTAATGAATGGTATAAGTATGGAATAGAGAACAGGCAGAGGATCACGTTATTGTGGTAAAGAACACTTCAGCAAGGTGCATGAAAACACAAGTAACAGCCTGCCATACTCCTCTCCCAAGTTCCTTCCTCTTGGACTTTAATCAGTATAAGGTCTGTAACATTTCATTTTATATACATATACATACATACATATACATATTTTTTTTAATATATATGTATATAAAACATACACACCCGCTAGACTAAAAGTGAAATAGCCAGTCAAAACCCCTAAATGTTTATGAAATGAAAACTTCTTTTCCTAACTAGATTTTCATAGATTCAGTTATTATTTTTAATGCCACATATGCTTAAACTCTGAATTTCAGAACTTCTTTTATAAAAGAAAACAGGCTTATGAAATTATTTTAGCATTCCTCTAACCAAAAAGAGGTGTCTTATATTTGCAGTTGTCTCTGGCTTTTTAGACCATGACACAGGAATTTATGAACACAGCACTGAGGTGCCAGTGTCAAACCTACATATCTCAATAGAAATAGACTAAATTTCCTTATAAAGCAAACTTTCTAAAGATGATTTACCAATGAAAAATAATCATATTTTTACCTGTCTTTTACATTATTTATGCTAAAATTACTTGCCACTTCCTATTTTGGGTATTTGGTGTCAAATTAGCCTAAAAAAAAATCATTTTTCCTGCTCTTATGCCAAATTTGACTGTCGTTTTTTATTGGAACATCAAAAGCAGGCTTTTAATTCTCACACTTTTGATGCCTAATGAAAAGTGAAAGTTAAACACAGCATGGCAGCATTAAAAATGCATGGTAAATCCATAGCACCCTGACATCTTAGCCCTGCAGAGGATGTGAAGAAAAGCCATTGTAAACAAAAGATAATACTACTAAATACAAAGCAAATTAATTAGACGGCCTGACAGACTCATAAACAAAGAAAAATGAAGGGAGAACATATGTACTACTCTCTTCCAGCAAAGATATCACAATGGCCTGTCAGTGGTGCTGCCATATATTGAATTAATTTATGTATTCATTTTCAGACTTCGCTCCTGAACATCTGAAAATTGACAAATTGATAACCTACCATTGTCAAGAACTTGGAGAAAGCAGCGGGGTCTGAATCCTCAGCTGTACCACCTAACCCACACATCAGGGACTTAGGGCTCTGAATCACCCATTTTCCAATCAACAGACTGCTGAGGATTGTTTCCAGCTCAGCTCTCTAACACCAACCCCGAGTTTAACCCAAGTGAAAATTTCCTTTTGTGCAGAAAAGGTGTTCAAGTTTCCCTGTCTCATTTCAGCAGGAGCAAACACTGTCTAAAGCCCCTGTCTCTGCCTGGGTGAGCTGGGCTGTAAATCCACCAGCAGTACCACAGATGATCTGTTCCTCTCCCCACAGTCTTGTAGGAACTGAGCTTGCCATCCAGAAAGGAAAAGCAGTGATACTTTGATTCCTTCTTTTTATTAAAATGAGAGAAAAATACTGCTGCTGAAGGCAATATAAGAAACATTTTTCCTTCATACATTCCACACAATGTTTGTGGACAAATGGGAATAAGCAGATTAAAATGGTGCCTTGAATGCATTTTAGCAGTTTGTCCCCAGGAAACAAGATGTGTCTTACAGCACACTCTTGGGCAATAATCTAAGTTGTTTATATCCCTTAATTTTTCTTTCTTTTACACATATTTAGCTTTTGCTTTTACATGATTCAAAATAGTATTTTAACAATTCATTTTTATATGAGTAACTTGTGCAGACACTCCGTGACAATCTAAAAAGAAACATACAGCTGAGTGAGCATAACACTGTAGCTGAACTCCAGCATTTGGGTCATGAGGCACTGGCAGAGAAAATGATCAGAAACCTCACTGCTACCCCTGGTCAAACTTCTAAGAACAGCAGAGTTCCTGACAGCTGAGCATTTCACTGCAGATTCCTGCATAATTTACACACCACTTACACCTGCAACTCACAGGGCGAGAAAATCACTAAGAGTGTGCCAGAAGAAGTACACTCAGTGTACCTGAAACTAGGCAGCTCTCCAGAATTCTCTCTTTTTCCACTTTTTAAATCCTGGAATACTCAGGCAATAGTTGCCACTCAGACTCATGAGCTGCTTACTTGCAGTTGTCTTGAAAAGGGAAAAAAATTCTAGTTCCTTTTAAAACAAAAAATTTACAGTAGATTTTTCTTTTCTAAATTTAATATTAATTTCAATGCAATTCAGGCAATAAAACAAGATTCAAACTTTTTAATCTAATAGGGCAATGGATGATAAAAGAAAAACTTCTAATAAACAAATCCTCTTTGTTTTATCACAGGGCCATCATCAGTTTTGAAGAGGTCAATGCAGGAGCCTGCCAAATGTGCATTAGCACTTAAAGGATGCAAGTAGAAGAGCAAAGCTTCAAATTGGTTAAAAAACATCTCTGTCCAAAAAGTTCATGCTTAGAACTTCTCACCATAATTTAGACAGAAATTTGATATACTTTCACATAAGCATCCCTAAAATTATTGAATCTCTATAGGTTATTCTATTTTTTTACATGCATATATCATTTCTATTGGTGCATTTAATTTAAATTGTCACAATAAAAGGGACAGAGATTTTTTTAAACAGAGGTCAGAATACTCAGATATTTCTACACAAGCACATGAACTGTGCATTCAGCATTTTTTCATCTTGCAAAATAGGGACAGACAAATGAAAAACTCTAAGAATATGTCTCCCTACTTAGAGAATCACTGAACCACTGAGTATATAAAAGTAGTGTGTTTAATACGGACTTAGATGCTATCCTGATGAGAATTCATTTTTGGGGGGAATTTAGGAAGAGCTAGGAAGTTTGCCAGAAGAAACTTGGGCAAAAGCAAGATGTTTCTGCAGTGAATTACTGCATCAGTTTCACCAGCAGACACACAAAGTTAACGAAACTGAGCTCATAATTTCACAGCTTGCCCTGAGGGTTCTTTTTACGGCAACTAATGCCTATTTGTTATATAAGATCTAGTGCAAAAAGCTTAATGGAATGCAAGCTGCCATCTTACATCCTGTGGAAATTGAGGAAAAGGATCATTATATCATTAACTTTTTCTAGTGTCTCCTGAATATTTGTTTGAAGTCATCAGCAAGAGCTGTATAAATCAGCAAGAAAACTGCCTTAAAAAGGGTGGACCATCATCCTCCTTACATTTACTCTTGTGCATCCATATGCATAATCACACACATCTTAGTAAATATTGTTTTTCTCCTTACTCTTAAAATGACACTTTGACACAATTAATGTTTCTACTTGATATCCTCATCAGATGAAATTACACGTTGCCTTTTAGGTCTGAGAATCTTCCCCAGGGAATCAATCAGATTTAGATCTCTTAAAACTTTATATGGCAATGATTGAAACAAAAGCTTCTTGCTTGAAATCAAGTTAACCTTTATATGGAGAGCTCATCCTTCCAGATCAGCCACACAAGTGCCCTTTGCCCTTCTGTCCTGTTCCTCAGAGCCCACAGATCCCTCCTGCAATCCCAACCTTCCCTGTGCTATGGCTGTTTCCTCACTTCCCACGGGGATAGGGGAGCTCAGCAGGGCTCTGAAACAGAGTGACAGCAGAAGGGACTGACAGTTCCCTACAGTTAAGGTGATTTCTGAATAAGAGGTAGCTGAAAAATGTCTGCAAGATTTGGCTGCAAATTTCATAACACAGACCTTTGTTAATGCAAATAAGGAAGGGGCAATAAGAAATGATCTTTCATTATGATGACCTGCAACAATAATACAGCTTGTAAGGTCTTCTGTAAAAGCAAGAAAAACAAAAAGAGTTATGCTAATATTTTACTCTAGAACCATTCTGCAAACATTTCTCATTTGCATTATCCTGATTTTCCCAAATGGGATTTTCTGAAAGAACAAGGTACAGCTCTTGCGACATCTCTCCAACAGTGTCATCTTGAAATGTTTGCCACATTTTTCAACCCCTCAAACTCGCCTATAAAATCTGAAGCAGCAGTTGAACTCTAGGTAATGCATTCACTGTTGTAGACTTAGAAACTATTTCAACCATCCACTACATTTCAAATAAATAAGTCCTGGAGAGTCAACAGAAGTCAAAAATACTCCTACAATAAATATTCAACTGATGGAGCCTGTCCACAGTTCAGAACAACCCTGTGCAATGATGCTCAAGCTCAGTCTGAGCCAGAGCACCTAAAGTGTAGCTAAGCTGAGCTGCACTGGAAATAATGTTAATGCCAGCTACCCAGGATGGCGTGGCACAGCTTCCAGCACCTCAGCGAGCTCCCTTGAATAGCTCTGCCCAGCCCTGAACTGTGCAAGATACCCAAATTTCAGATTTAAGCAGGTATATTTCTGAATGCATAAGAGGAGCCACTCTCATGCACAAAGTACCATTTTTCCAGGTTAGCTTTTCAGAGCAGGATCATGCTGTTAAGCTGTGGGTACAAAGCACATGCAACACCAAACAGGCAAATGTTATTTGAAGGCTCAAAATGCAAAATAAAGCATTACCATTTTTATCCATGGAATGAGGCTCAGACTGCTTCTTTCCAATATCAGCAAAGGATCTTACAATTGGGATCCTGTTGCTCAGCTTCTTCTGGTTCTGATGGTGATGCTGTTTCAGTAATGCCTCATGCACTCTGTGGCGAACATCCTCACTGAGCTGCCCAGAACCCACCTGCTGGTCCAGAATCATATCTGAAAGTAGATACATAAACATAATAAAAGAGGAGAAAGAGGAAACATTTTATCTTTTAAATTGCAATAATAATGATCGGTAGCTTATAGGAATACAAATGAAAAACATCAGTTCCTTTAATGCAACAGAATTAAATGTAAGTTTTACTTAGAAATGTTTCACTCTTGGGGGGAGCGAGATGGGGAGGGGTAGGGAGAAAATGATGCTATTAATATAAAAAAATCCTCAAAAAATTATGCAGTTCACAAATTAAGGTCACCTATGCAATGACTTTGAAGTCAGTCCTTAAGCACTCCCACACATAACATATTTAAATCCAGGGTTATGATGTGTATAAGATGTCTTTTTTTCCAAACAACCCCTATTCTATTTCCAACAAAGGACTGGCATGCTGTGAGTGAACAACTCTTTATTCCCTTTGTACATACCACAGGAGATCACAGTCTCTTTCCTTCCTGTAACTATAATTACAATACCTCTGGTGCAATACAAAGGAAGTGCAGGTAAGACAATACAGAAAAAATTGCTGTATTATTTGTTCTTACGTAATAGAATCTATTTCTACTGCCAGATGTACATGTTCCTGCAAGAGGATAATTTCAAGGAGCTGAGAGTGAAACTGATCCCCCTGCTAAGAAATTACAACCATTTCTGCAGTCCACTAGCAGAAAATAGACTTATGTATTCATAGCCAGCACTATTTGTACACACACAGGTGTTCCTCTAGGAAGGTGACACAGCCCAGGGAGGTGCTTTCACAGCAAAGGAAGGAGAGGCTGAGGGGTTGCCCTCTACATCCTGACAGGGATTAAGCTTGAGGAGCTGTCTCTGAAGAACAGTCACGAGCAGAGGTAAAAATCAGAGACAGAGGAAACAAAGGGAACTTCACAGTTGTGGTTTACACCATGGGTGAGCCAAGCAAGGGGAGCCTGTGGATGAAGCCATCCTGCTCCAGCTACAGGAAGCATCAAGCTCCAGGCTGAGAGAACTGGGATTGCTCAGCCTGGAAAAGAGAAGGCTTTGGGGTGACCTAATTGCAGCCTTCCAGGACCTAAAGGGAACTTGGAGGAAAGATGGGGCAAGACTGTTTACAAGGGCAGGTTGTGACAGGACGAGGGGTAATGGGTTTAAATCGAGAGTAGTTTTAGATTATTAGGAAAAAATTTACTGTGAGGGTGGTGAGGCACTGGAACAGGCTGTCCAGGGGAACTGTGGATGCCACATCTCTGGAGGTCTTCCAGGCAAGGTTGGATGGGGCTCTGAAAAACCTGGTCTACTTAAAGGTGTCCCTGCCTACAGTAGGAGGATTGGAACTACATGATCTTTATGGTCCCCTTCCAAGCCACACCACTCTATGATTCCATGATTCTATGGTATGCATCATGTGTTTCAAATGGGAAAGAAGTTTTGAGAATTTTGTGGTATTTTTTATTAATTATTATTTGGGGAAATACTGCTACCAACACTAATGATGCTTAACACAGAAAAATAAAGGGAAAAAAAATCTGTATCAAAGCATGTATAACAGCATTTAAGTACACACTGCCCTTGTATATCAGTTGGAAGAAGCTGTACTGCACAAAAATAGTGATGTAATAAGCTGAGTCCAAAATGCCTTGTACTGAAAATCCAGACTGCTCATGATTCTGTGCTGGAGTCAGATTCATATCTGCCAGTAAAACTCAGTGGAAAAGCAAGCAGAGCAGGAAAAATAAAAAGCAGATGTAATATCAGTAGAGACATAATTTGTCATATCTTTGATAATGGCCAAGAGCAACAGAAGAGAAATAATAAAAGGCATTAAACAGCTCTGCTGGTTAAAAGCAGAGTTTAATTGCTGTCTCCTATGCACTGTATATACACTTAAAATACACACATTTTTCTGAAGTTCTCAATATTGACATAACGAGCCAATGCATCACACACCTGCTTGAGAGCTGAACACCAAGAAATCTGCATGTTCCACTTGCTACCAACCACTCTACATCTCTGCAGTGACATGCACACAAAAAGACAAGGATGGGGTCCAGGTAAATGCAGCTGCCAACAGGTGTGACTGTGAGTGATGTATCCAGAGCTTTGCAATGCAGAATCAGGCAGAGGTTTCCAGTGCTGTACTGGATCCCCTCCAGCAACCACATCCTGTGCAGTACCAACAGCAGGGCTGACCAAACAGCTCATACCAAGGAGGAATGTTACCCCAGGTTGTGCCCAAACCAGTAACCTCTGCCTTCAGGGCGCTTCACCTGAGCCTGAAGGGAACTTTTATCTCCAGGGTTAACTCAAACCCCATCAGGTCAGTTATCTCTGCACTCCAGTCTAGACAGAGGGGTTTTTACCACTCTAGACCCTAATGAAAGAGACAGAGAGACAGAAATAGAGAAAGGCACAGCAGCAAGATACATGACAGAAAGGCAAAGGAGAGGGTAACACAAGTTCAAGAAATCCTCAGTAGAATACTTTAAGGAGACAAGAATTTGCAGCACATGAAAAATAGAAACCAGTCTCCCACTCTAAGAAAAATATTTATTTTTCTCCTCTACTCTACTGCCTTTTGAGACATGCCTCTGCTCTAAGGATATGACTATTTTGCCTTTAGACAACCTTAGTACATGAATTTGCATGCTACAATTCCCAAAACAGGCCAGTACTTTATGTAACACATCAGAGGAGCTCCAAAGGAAAAAAATAAATAATAAATTTATAACTCAGGGCATCTGTGCTAAAGCACAGTTCAAATTATCCTCTGTTCTCTCCTTTTTAACTCTGATGAACGAAATACAACTGTAGAAGGTGCAAAACCAAGTATTAACTTCCTTGATTTGGTCTAAGAAATCAAAAGGAAGAGCTGAAAAAAAGGATTCCCCTAGGACATGTAAATTTAGGGCTGTGGTCATCCCCTTGCTTACAGGTAAGTGGAACTCCACTTGCATGGTGTTGTTCCTGGAATAACAGTATTTTCCATATGAAATATTAAAATATATTAACTGCTCAGGATGATGTCAATATTTAAGACTATCCATTTAGAACAGAAAATTACAGGCAAAAGAAAATCAAATCCCTATCCTCTTCCTTTGCCTAGATGCTCTGCTAGACTTGTTAACAGCCACAGAAGCCACAGAGTTGCTGCCAGTGTGGTGACTAACAATTTTTACTTCCTGCCAGAAAGAAGAAAGTGGCTTACCTTGAGTTTTTTGGGTTTTTACAACAACTTCCCTTTTACCGTAGCACTGCTACCACATGTAAAAAAGGAAGATGCATTCAGTTTTGAAAAGAGTGAAAATGTACTTTCTTGTCTTGATATTTCCCTCCAGTTGTCATTCTTTTAACATAGATCCAGTTGCAGTAGTAGCTGCAGGAGCTTAAATACAGTCAAATTTCTGACAGATTGTTGTATTTTGACCCTTTTTTTTCAAGCCCTGCACAGATCTGAATGGGAGTAAGACAGTCCTATGATTATAGGATTCCTTTTCAGTTTCTTCCCAAGCTTCTCAAAATATTTTAAAAAGCCTAAGCCTCTGCAATATCATTAATGCCCTTCATTTTGCAAAGGCAGTCTTGAAAACAAGAGCAGCAGGGTTAAAGTCCAAGAGTAAATGGCCAAAAGGAGCATTTTAAACATTTAATTTTCAAAATAGACTGTAACTCCTTAATCCTGTGAGTAGAAGAGCCTACATGCTCACATAGCTTGAAATAGTACATATTTTCAAAGCCCTAGTCTTCACCTTTGTATCTAGAACAGGCAGACATTTCTTCACACTCCATATGAAAAAAAGGGGTAAAGAATCTTTGTTTTAAAAAAATTTCCTCTTGAATGCCCTTTTAAATTCTGCACAGCCCCCTTCTAGACAGAGACACAGCTTATCATTCCATTTTTCAAGGATGCTTCACTACCATATGAAGCTTTCAGAAGGGTGTAACCTGTGGAATATCTACCAGCACAGTATTACCCATTCTATTAAATCCTCACACTGTAACATTTCTGCTGACATCAAGTACACCAAAGTAGGGTGTTTCTTCAGTAATGAATCTTGTTGATACTGGAACCATGAAATCATTTTTTCAGGCTGTTAAAGACAGATATTCTCCCTAACCCGGTCATTTTAAAGAATTCAAGGTAACTTGGGGGTTCATATCATTCCAAGAATGTTTTCTCCATTCAGACTGAGTTACAACACATCATCTATATAAAATTAACTTTGTGAGTAAATGTGAGCAATGTGAGTACTTTGGCAAGCTATTACAGTACCTCAACTATAACTCATCACCACCTGTGAACAACTTAGCCAGGCTGTGAATTATAGCACTGGGGTGCAGACAACTTTTATCAGCTCAAATGCAGCGTGGCTCACGTGTGGCCCAGCACAGAGAATTCCATCTGTCCCACCTCCAGAGCCGGCAAGGATGCAAAAGCAGGCGAGCTGCTTCCATCCACTCTGGAGCTGTCTGTTGCACACTGCAGCTCTGAACAGGGACACGTGGCCAGACTCATGTGGAGTCCCCACAGGTCCAGGCAAATGGACAATAAGAGACACTCAAGTGTGGCCACAGCTCGTTCCCAACTGCACCACGGTGTGCTCATCACCTCACGGGCAATACTACACAGAATGTGCAGGGGGAAGAGAATAAATCTATAGAAAACATACTGTATTTGTACCAAAATACCTGTGAAGCCCAAAAAGAAATTGCTGGGCTCATATTCTCCTGATGTAGGTTGGCACTGACAGTTTACAGCAGAAACTGAATTAAGTATATACCAGCAAGGATGGTGTATATTCACACTTCCAAATTTTATAACTGCACAATTGCAGGACAAAATGAGAGATTAATGACAAAATATAAAACACATTGGCTTTTGTGTGCATCACAACTGCAGTGTTAACTGACTACAAAATCTAACTTAAAAGCCAAAGTTTTTCTGGCTTGTGGTTGCTGCCCTTAAAGACGGAAGAAAAAAAACCAAGCAACCCTAATGCATTGCATTATGGAAGACAAGGAGTTGGAACACTGTCCTTTATCTCAACATGTCTCCAAAGAGGAACCCAAATATATCCCTCCCTAGTGAGTCAGGCAGGAGGAGCAATTCAAACCCAACAATTGGGATTCCTGGCCTGCACTTATGAACCAAGACCTATTTACATCATTTACAATGGTGATTATAAACAAGATATCCAAGCCAGCAGACTTAGCTGCTCATCCAAGAGGGCAGAGCATTCCAGTGCTCCAAGACACAGATTCTATTTCCAGCTTTACCTGAAATCATTTGGTTCAATTACTCAGTTAACATGCCTGAAAAGGAAAGAAAGAATGAAAAATGTCTGCTTTTTAAAATAACAGTACGTAATTGTAGTGAGGAACAAGAGCAAGTACTTCACAAAACTGTAAATCGTAGAGACAAGGCCAAAATTCCCAGCTTGCAGTTCAGAACTTCAGGCACACTGGATGCCTCATAAAAAAATAAATTTTGCAAGCTGAGATCAGCTTGTGCAATCTAAAAGGATTCCTACAGTTGTGGTTAACATGGGAAAACACAAAACAACCACAAAAAAGGCAATGCTCCTTAGAAGTTGGTACGAGATCTACAATTTACCCGCAGACAAAGGAACAAAACCTGATAGTTTCTCTGTAGAGGTTATTACCACATGCTAAGGTGAAAATAAGGCACACAAATGTAGAAACCTGGGTAAGTGAGAAGGTGAAAGCTTAACAAAACACAGGTGTAGGGTCAAACAGAGAAGCAGATTACTCACAGGCAATCCCACACTTTATTACAGTGTTTGTAATAAAAGTTAAATGTACCATAAAAGCACTGTCAGAAACATAACACAATGTGAGGGTTGCAGATGAAACAAAAGGCTCCAGTGAAATAAAATCTCTACTTGAGCCAGTTAAAATATGTCATTATTATGGAGCAATATAGCTTAAAGCAAACAAAGGTAGAAGAAGATCTGTTCAGACTGAAAGCTTAACATGATATTAACAAAATCAATAAAACTGCACACTTGGGATGTAATGCCCTGAGTTGCTGAGCACAGAGTCCGGTGACCTCAATCACAAGATTAAGCTGTTACACAGATTGAAAATTCGATCGTGAGGAGCACACAAAAGACTGCTTGGGAAAAAACACTCAGATCTTGGGATTGGAAAGGAAGGGCAGATTTGAAATTTCATTTAAAAAATAAACCACTATTACAATTAAATCATTTAAAATAAATGGGAATATTTCAAATATGTCCAAGTCACCAGAGCTCCACTGTGCAACAGAGGCCAGTTTGTATTTGACAAGGTTTGACATTTGTTCACAGAACACTCTGCACAACTACAAGAATATGCAAGTTCTGTGGCTCATGCTGTAAAGAAAGTATTGCCATTAAAGGCTGGACTGAATAGTTTTTGAACCAAACAACAGAAAATGGCATCATATGTTAAATAGAGAAACCTTTTGGGTTCATTCAGTGGTTATAATCAAAAAACCAGATGGTAATCTGAGAATCTACATGGTTTCAAAGGAACTAAATGAAAATATCAAAAGAGAACATTTTCATCTGCCAACTTGAACAACACAGTGAAGCTGCTCTCTAATGGTACAGCCAGATTCTGGCAAATACATCCTCAAGAGACAAGTTCCAAAATAAACTGTTTTGATTACATAGATTTTTCAGACTTCCTTTTAGCATATGTTCTATACAGAAGTGATCGATAAAATATTACTACATAATGTTCAAAGGAATTCCTTGTGCATGGGGTGCTAACTTACTGATATAGGAGTCACTGCAAAGACATATGAAAAAATAATGTCACATAGTAGAAATAGTAATAACTCCCCTAAAATATGTGTAATAAAAATTGCATTTTTAAACAGGATAAAGTTCAGCAGAGGAACTGAGCTCTTATCAAGAGAAGCAAAATCCATTTTACAAAAATTACGAACGATTTGAGAAAATTCAGGAGCAAACATGCTGTTCTGATGCATGACAACAGTGCTGGAAATTCATCTCAGAAGTCTCTATTATAATAAAGATGCTGTCTGTGAATTCAGCATCATTGGTATGAATAAGCTCTTCTGCAACAAGGAAAATCGTGTGGTCATCCAAAGAAATATACAATCTTGTAGATGAAGTAATTTTTTAATATGACAGTTGGAATGAAAAAGACCTAATAGAGAATCGACATGCTGGAATAGAGAAGGATTTTAAAATTCTCACCACATAAACAGTACCTAAATATATTTATGCAGAACTGTCAAAGTTTCCAGGGAAAAAATACAAAATGTTCTGGAAACCATGCAAACATTACAAAAGATTGCTTTCATTTGTAGATTTTACCACAAGCCCATTAATGTTTTAAAATACAGACTTTAATAATAGAAATTCTCAAGGGCTAAGTGCTAAGAGTTTAATGCCTTAGTGAGTAAGTGTTTATAGATTAAAAGCCTTGACTAAAACAAATATGAATTCTTAGTCTCAATTTAGCAATAAAGTTTAAGTATACCTCTTTCAAGGATATGAAGACTGGCACTGCATTAATAGCAATGTAATTTTTTATTGGAATATAGCCCAGATAGCAAGACATTACCAATAAATACACAGCACACATTTCTCACTAACAAAGCATTAAGGCAAATAAGAAGAAAGTACATGTGCACAAATAATGTATTTGTTCTCAAAAAGATGATGCATTAATAAACCAAAACCCTATCAGAAACACAAGAATCAAATTTAATTCAGGAGTACTCCTTAAAACCATAGGGCATAACCTGTTTTCACAAACTCTCCTAAAGGTGGTATACACAGTAACACAGAAACAAAATCAAAAGGATTGCTGGACAAGCCTGGCATGAGGATGGCAAGCCAAATAACAGCTGAATGTTGAAAAAAAATTGAAGGCAACAGGTGAGAGCAACCATTTCCTTAAATTTTAAAGTGTCAGGACTGTCAGATACCACTGAAATACATATCAGTTCCTGATGAAAACAGCATTTGCATTGTATAGCACAAGACAAGTAGGATTATAAATACAGGGAATAGCAACTGACTGGAACAATGAAGGATTCCCTGAGAGGTACCAGCTCTGCCCAATCTTCAGGCCCAGCAGTCACTTTTAAGTAAAAAGAACTGCCTGTCATATTATTTGGAAAGCTCACATTTCCAAGACACTCTGCACACAGGCCTTGGTGGTGTGCTTGCTACCACTACTGTCAGTCTTTCCTTCTCGCAGTGCTGCCGACTGTGCACCCTCTCTTTGTAACAGTCTCTAATCACTGGAGACCAGGAATTACACACAGAGCGTGAAAGTAACAAATCACAAAGGAACTTGATTGAAGAAAAGGAAAACAGCATTGCTACAGCACAAATAATATGAACAGAGAAAAGCAACTGGAGTAGCAACTTTATTTCTTGAGAAAATAGAAAAAAAAAATCTCTTCAAAGAAACCTGACAGAACGTGAGTAATTTACAGAATGATTCACTTGCCTGAAGCACCTGCTGCAAAGCTGTTTTAAAAAGAAAAGTTCATTGCTTATTGAATCTGCAGAGGAGTTTAAATATAATCTTCTCTCCAAGACAAAGCACAACCCATGCAAACCTGATCATGTGTCAGGTCACCTTAACAGAAAGGGATGCCTAACACCTCAGGCAAACAGTACAGCAAATAAAATGCATCCAAATCTGCCACAACAACAGCTACTTTTTTAAGGAAAATGGTACTGCCAATTAATGAAAGTCATCCTAAGCCTCTTCTCAGAAGCAGTAAGTTTTCCTATCAACAAATCAAGATAAGCCACAACTAGGGCTGACTTCTAACAGCGTGAGGGTAACTCCCCAAATTCTCTACTGAAGTACAGCTTATACCTGTGCTGATTTTCCACTTTGGCATTACAAATGCTCAAATCCTTGGCCACATGAACTAAAACAAAATCATTAGGATTAAGAGATTATAAACATTAATTAATTGGGGCCTCACTATATTGGAAAATATACAATCTCCCAAAAACAGAAAAAAAAAAAGGCTGTTCACTGAAGTTGAGGTTTTTTGTTTTAATCCTTACTTTTTTTACCTACTTAAATAAAAACAATTCTGGAAAGGCTTTCTTAGCAGACCACGGACAAAGTTGAGTGATTTCTGGATTAAGAATGTAAAGATCAAGACTGAAAATCCCAGTGTACTATTTAAGCAAAAAAGTAATACAAGAACATCAAGCAGCTAACCTAAGTACTTCTTAATTATTTCTAAATAAATAGAAAAGCAACATATTGATAGACACCTTTGTTCTTTCAAATCAGCTCCTTTTTATTCTTCATGTTTATCTTTTATCATTATCAAAATTTATCAAGCTCTGATTCAGACTATGAGTCATGGGAGAATCAGATCTCAGCACAGAGTAGAAACCCACACAAGTTTCTGCAGATTTGTATTAATAATATCTTGCATCAGTTTGACATAAACAATTTGGGAAAAGTAAATACAAAAAGCATATCTGAGCCAATTTTAATTCCACTGTTAAATATAGCCTACCAAACAGTATCTCCCCCACAAATTAAATAAGTAAAATAAATTTTATATGGGACTTACATAGATTTATATATCATCCATAAAGCAGCTTTCTTGAGTGCTAGAAAATTTTATTGCTATGTCTCTTGTATCTTTCCTAGTTACAGTCTTTAAGGGAAACACCAGGAAAGCAGGAAATGGCATTTAGTCTCAATCTCACTTATACTTTTGGGAGAGAAGACTCATCCATTATGTTCTCTCTTGCTCAGAAACCTGCAAAAGTTCTAGAATTGCAACGGCCAAATAAAATTTATTGAAAAAAAATGCACATGACTTTATCTTAAGAAGTTAATGTACCTAAAATTTCTTTTAAAAACTTAACACTATATCATTACTCCTGATTTCATTCTCAACTCAGAGACATGTCTGTTTTCAGGTAACTTAATTGCAAGAAATACTTCCCTATATTTTAGGGTTTTTTTTTAACCTGATTTGCCTGCAATTAGCATCGCAGTAGATTAAGTTTGTGAAAGTTAGCACACGCCTCATTCACGTGAGGCAGCATGGCAGGCACAGAGAACATGCCAGCTCTAATTAAGTCTAACCAAACCGTTCTCTTGCCTCCATTTTAATTTTCTTCTTTATTCAAAAATTGATTCTTAAAGCAGCAGATTCCACATAAAAAATATAAATAGAATATTTACTAACTGTGCCAGACACAAGTTTCTTTTCTAGTACATTGAGAAAAACGTTTCCTAGGAGTTTCTGAACTGAACCAATTATTATGCAATAACTTTCTTGTAAGCATTTAATTTTTATGATTCATTTTCATAACCACTAAATGAAACATCAATACATACCTGCAATTTCTTCTATGGAGTTAGCTCTCATGTCCAGAAGAACTGTGCCATTCAGGATGCAGCTTCTCAGCTCAAACAAGCTATGAAGTGACAGTGTGGCAACGTATGGTTTGCTCCACCTCTCTCCACCATCCTCTACATCTTCTTCAAACTTCAACCACCTATACAAACAATCAATTTTATAATTGATTCTACTGTGCATAAGAAATGAAAAATTAATTACTTCTGTGGATGTTGAAAGTACAAAGACATTAAACATGTCTTTGGACTTCACTTTATTCTTCTTTTTTAGGAAATATGAGAAAATTCCTTTGCCTACTTATTTCCATATAATGCTGCATTATACCGTTTTTGAGGGTAAGTTCTGACCACAGAGATGAAGAGAGAAATGTATTAAGCAATCACTTTGTACTCTACAAGAACTCTGACTAATTCTTTGGTGTACAGTGATATTTCTGTGACAGAATAACAAGTGGTACGAAAAGAAATCTGGAGAGATTCAGTAAAGTAAAAGGATATATGAAACCAGCATGAAAGGATCAAGTCTTTCGTTACCATCTAGCCAGATGAACTTGCTTGAGACTGAATTCTCTACTGATAAATATTACACTTTAAATGTTAGAAGGCTATTAAACGAACAAACAGGAGCGTGAGGAGTCACACAGGGATGCTGCTGTGCGCACCCCGCCAGCCTGGCAAGGTCTGGACAGCTGCAGTCGCGGCTCGCGCCTGTCTCGCTTGACTCAACGGCGCTCAGCTCTTTTATACGGGCACGGCAGCGGGGAAGTCCAGCAGAGCCTCACACCTTGACAGCATCTTCACACTTATTGCCAGACAGCAGGGAAGTGTAAAGCCCTAAGACCTCTAAAGCTGAGGAATTCCCAGTTTTACCAAGCCTCACAGCCCAGCAGCGCAGCTGGCACAGCTGTCCTCTTCTGTTCCTGGGCCGCGTGTCTAGCTCTGCTCCTACTTGTAAAACACACAAGTGTGCCCACATTTTAGATACTTTCCTCCTCTTTCAGTCCTTGTGTACCAAATTCTTCACCTTTGGCTGCTATCCTGTGAGCAGCCACCACTTCACTGACCCACTCATCATCAGTGTATCTGCTCCCTTCCTGAGGTATTCTGTTTCTTGAAACTGTCCCAGCTGCCTTCTAATCATTCTCATTACTTATAGAGACAATTTGCCTCAACTCCTTGGGTCCTTCAAAAATCTCCAATCTCCTATGTGCAGCCCTCTCCTCCTCTTCGTATCATTTTCCCTCCATTTCCTCTCTGAGGAAACTCACTAGTTTCTGTGTCTGGTCTTTGCCCATGAGAACTCTTTCCACTTCATCAGACCTGCTCCCCACTCCCTTTGTTGCATTCTCTTTTCTCTTCCCAGCCCACTGCCTTCACCTTTACATTCCTCCAGAGAAGCAGCAAGGAGGACACAGCACAAAAATTTTCCTCACAGAGCTGAACTATTAATTTCAATTTGCATATGCAAATTAGGGTTTCCTAATACATTTTCTAAACTGTGGCCAAATAGACATCAAATACAACTTAACACACTCTTCCTCACCAAATTGAAAGTGATGCTTTTAAAAGGGTGGCCTACAACAACTCAGGGAAATTATCAAGAAGCATGTGTGAAGGAAAAGTATTTCTTAAATTTTTTTTCATTTTGCATTTAAAGTCCCTAAGAAGAGGCTGCTCCTCTCTTACTCATGGCACTCTTGTTTCCAAGCTGAAAAATGTACACTACCTATTTGTATCCACAGCATCACAAATATGGTGCATTTGTTGTCCTGTTTAAACCATTGTCTCCCAAGACTCTGCAAAATACCTGCATTTTTTTCTCCTCACACCTCTGTTTTTGTGCATGTTTCTAATCTCTTTAGGAGATTTATAAGACCTTTATGCTTGAGTATTTTTAATTATTTCTGCTATTATGTATTATTGTTATTATATCTTATTATTTCTGTTATTATATCTTGCTGAGTTTGTTATATCTTCTTTTATGCTGATTCAGAAAAAAAGATTAAAAATCATGCTCCATATATTCTAAAAACAATGATCCAAGCACAGATTCTTGCAAAATATAATCATAAACCTCATACTGTCATTACCTCCTGTTCATGTAAGTTAGTCTTCAACATTGCTTATCTGATTATGCTGCTGCAGTCTGTCCTTGGTATTACCTAATTTAAATCTACTGACCAGTTGTAAACAGATTTTAAAAGAGTAATAAAAGACAAACATGTTCTTAAAAGTTTAAGACAGCTGACTGGACAGAGGCAGGCTTATTATCAGAGCCTGTAACATACTAGGGACACAAAGAAGTCTAAATTATGAGAACAGCTTCAATTAGAGTTTACAGCTTTAATTAGAGTTTATTAAAGCTTATGCATTGATGCATAAAAATCCATAGGAGACTATTGCTACTGCTCAAATAATTATGCTTGCCATTGTGGTCATCTGGGTTTCCATGAATTGGAATAGTATAATTCTATGGGTTGCATCCCATTTCCCATTGTTGCTGGCACTTAGGTGTTTTATCACATTATCATACATTTTTACTCAATGAGCCAACAGTCCAGGCCATGGAATTAAATCCTATCCAGCTGAGAGCATTCTACATTTGGAATACATTTCTATTTTGATTTTAATAAGCATATCATAACTTCACTAATTTCATCAAGGGAACATCATGTTACTGTTTATCATCTTTTATCTTTTCAGAAATATTCCTGTTATTTCAGATAATCCTTATTTAACATATCAAATGAGAACAGTAGCAGAAAACAGAGAACAACTATAATGGAATGCAGAATCTCTCAATCCTAAGTGTTCAGTGGTTTTAAAAATCTTAATACCATCTTATCAACTCTCTGAATTCCTGTACAAGACTCCATGACAGAAATGGCTTTGAAATCCAAATTCATGCATAGATCCCAGTTTGCCAATTTTGTACTCCTTGTAGTTTCTCAAAGACAGATTTAAATATATTTACTTTTGCAATTGAACCCCTTAAATTGATATGATTGACAGCTAAAAGCCTTTCAGAACTTCTTGGGAAACACCATCGACCCCATTTGTGTATTGAGCTCACGGCACACACATCGCACGTGATGGGAACGTATCTGGAGCTGTCTGGTTGCATGCAAGAGCACTTTCATTCTCATGGCTTTCATTATTGGTTAAGACAAGTGTGGGTCTATGGATCACACAGTTCAGCTCCTCTGACAGAATGCTTGCTAGAAAAAAATATGCCAACAAGAGTTTCAGCAAGGTTTGTTACTATAGGAAAAATATTATGCAGGCAAGTGTGTGTACTTATACCTGAAGTGTGTGTACCTTACATGTCCTAACTTCTAAAGCCATCTTCATCGCTCTCTCAGGCATCAGTAAGAGTCACATGCTTCATTTCAGACACAGATACTAGATTTTCTGCACAATATGAAGTGGGTGATCTGTACTTCATCTCTTTTGCAGTGTGGTATGACTGGAGCAGAGAGATGGAGTCCCACAGCCCGCTCAACAGCCAATGGTTTTAATGTAATCCTTCAATCTGTATAAATTTCCACATGAGCTTGTCCCAGCCCACACTGCTTTGAAAACCAACCAAAGAACACAAGCATGTCAGGAACAAAGCAGAAAGGAGAAACCTATGTTTCTTGTGACCTAGTTTCTTGGGAAGAAAGTTTTGATCCAGGGAAAATGCATTACACTTCCTAACTTTCCCTAAGCCACCCATTTTCTAGTCACTGTTAATGATTTACTTTCTAAACTATGCACATGAGTTTATTTTCTTGACTGTGCATTAAAATTTAAGCTTAAACACTTTCCTTCTGGTTCCAAGGTTCTATCTATTTTCCTCCTTGCTACATCATTTTTTCTGCTCCATAAAGATAGTGATATTCTCCACATATTTTTGGTTGATACTAGCAGATAAATGAGTCCCAAAAGTCTGGGTAAAACTTGCTACAAATCAGGCACTACCTTCCAGCCATGACACATGAATTGCTTTCCCAACAGCTGCAACTTGCAGCTACACACTTGGGTGTATAAAATAAATCCAACTGTTACACTTCACCGTGTTTCTCCATAAACTTACAGGAAGTTTTTTTCAGAATAGAAACTATACATCATCTCCACAGAGAATGCCTGACTGTACAGCTGGGCCACATACAAAAACTACTGTAAGAATGACTTGATTTTAAAAGGTATGTGTTCCTTCTGGCTAGAAATCAATAGATGGAGAAAAAAATAATAATATTATCCCTATATCAACATAACCAAGCTATTCATTCCATTCTGCTCTCTAACTAATTCCATGGGTGGGACAATATAAATCAGATCCTGGAACAGAAGAGTCCAGTGCACTTTGAACCAAACTGAAAATATCAAGATACAGACATACTTCATCAGAGTCAAACCAACACTTCAGTCCAGGTGCACCCAGTGCAGAGCTTGGTGAAATGAATACATAGCCACTTAATACTCTCACTCTCATTAAATGTAATTAATCTCTGCCTGAACTACATCCAAAGCCAGACAGTAAGATTTGCAAATATTTCCAAGTGACATTTTGAACACAGATGAAAAACATACAATAAGCCTGGAACAGCAACAAACTCAGGGTGTATCTTCTCCATAACATGCTTTTAGTTAAATCAATAATTTTGAAGCCCTGAATCGACCACAGGTATTTAAGGTGGTCCACTGCATTAGTTTCTAAGCACATGATCTTGCATATTAAACACCTCCCATTTCTATTACTCTACTCAAAGCCACCTTGCTCTTTGTGTATATCTTTATTTCTAGAGAAGTAATACCTCCTAATTTCTTATCATCAGCAAGTTTCATTATTATAATTCTGTTTTTTCATTCAATAATAGATCTATTTACTGAGCCTAATTCTTCAGAAGTTAGCTGTCACTACCTTTCACATTAATAGTATAATCTCTCAGCATGACCTGCTGCACCTCCTCAAATTGTTTCTGACCTGCTAATAGAATTTTTACACTAGAATGCAGTTTAAGTAATACATTGCAACTGCTGTACCATATCAAATGCTTTACTTAAAAAAAAATTAGATCCACTGTTTTTCCTTTGTCAGAAAAACAAAAATCAATTATTTGATTAAAGAGCATTATTAACTTAGTCTGACATGATATACCACTGTACTGCATTTTATCCAATTTTCCACTTAGCTCCAAGTCTATAATTTTTCTTTCCTTCAAGCATTGTTCTAAGCCTTGTGTGGCTCTGAAATTGGACTATAAGGCCTCTGTTTGTCCCAATCATTCTCATCCTTTCTTTAATAGTGTTGCTGTGTTTGGATTAGTACAAAACACCTGACAGACTCACAGGTAAGACAGGAATTGCCCTACCCATTAAATACATGTTCTTTCAGCTTTCTAGGATGGGAATTAATGCATCCTCTTATTTGCACAGAAAAGCACTTTGAGTCTTGTCTTCATTTTGAATTTTGTGATTTCCTTGCCATCTCCTCCTTTTCTAACCAGTCACCCCATGCCAAATGCAGTCTGAAGTTTTGGGATCCAAACTGAAAAAGACCATTTATGTCAACCAGTTCTTTCCCCATTCAGCCCCACTCTTCCTTTGTTTCCATCTTACTGCTTAAATCTCAAGAAAATGTTACTATTAGCTGTTAAGTCGCTCTTGTATTTTCTGAGCTCCAAAAATGTCGCTGTTCTTCTCCTGCCCTTTTTCAACAACCTCATCTTGTTTCTATGAAACATTTTTAATTCTTTATTTCACAAACAATAATTGAGAAGGCTGTACATACAGACAGACCAACTGGACCAGAAATTTATTACACCTACTCCTTTTGAATTCTCTCTTGATCAGAACCAATTCTAATAGAAAGTGTTATAATTTTCAGAAATACAATTCTTTGATAATTTGCAAAGGATTTTTTTTTAAGTTGAACTAAAGAAGTTGCTATTTGCCTGCTTAAAAATAACATAACACACAGTGATTTTTACTTTTTCATTTCAATAAAAGTTTAAACCCCTTCTAGAGAGGTTCTATGTACTCCTAATCAGTATGAGAACATTGCAGATGATTACCTTGATTAGATTTTCCCTCTCTGAATATTAATAAGATTATTTAGGAACACTACTGCATTCCTTTTGCAGCACAATCCCCACATGAGAATTTTCTACACATAAAGATCTATATTTAGCATCTGTCTACACTGCCTATGAACAGATAATGGAAGGGAAGGTCATAGAAAATTCTTTGGCCCTCTGGGAAAGAAGAAATTTGCAGTAAAATTAGAAAGAAAACCAACAGCCATATTCATGTCAGACAGCCCATATACATAGTTGCCCACAAAATCCTTCCAGAAATTTTGCAATTTATATTCTACCAAACATATATTACACAGACTTTTGTGCACCATTGAGGAACACTGTCAACAACTGGCAGGGAGAGGAAGAAATAAAGTTTCAAGATGAAAAATGAAGCAAAGATTGCTGGAAAATGCAAATTCTTAATGAAACTAAACAAATGATCTCCCACTTAAGTGTTCAAGGAAAACAATATACAATTAAAAGTTCTGTAACGGTATTATTTTTTTTCACAGCAGAAATGAAATCTAAAAGTCTTTCCCACTAATTTTGCAAAAATAAAACAATCCAACACTAAATACTCATTCTCAAAATAAACTGTAAATTGAGAGTTGGAATATGTAAAGTTTCTATTGCTCCAAAAGTAATCTCATTCCTTGCTTTAATCATTTTATAATGGTACTCTTATCAGTTTCTTGAGGATTCAAACAAAATACGAAGTCTGAAAGACTCTTTAAATTATAAGATAAAATATGAATTGACACAATGATTTTTAATTCACATATATGGTATATTTTCATTATTTTTTTTCCACTGGTATTCACTCTGACCTATATTCATAAATCCAGATGAAAACATTTGGCTCTGGAAAATGATGAATGCTGTTGTAATACCAGCAGACTAAGGATTAAAATTATGGTTTTATTTAAGCTTTATATCTAAAATCTGTCCCTGAGCTTGCTACAGCTTTGAACTCATTCCTCAATACATCAGCAACCAATACCTACAGATAATTTTTAAGTCATGAAAACACTCACCTTGCTGTCTCTCTCCACTCTGCATCCTCTCCTTCACGCCAACAAATTTCATCAAGCTCAGTAAAGAGATCATGAGGAATGTGTTCCTCATCATCATCTTCTGTTCCAAGAATAAACTGCACCCTTTGTGATGGGGTATCTGGAGAAAAACAAAAATATCAAGTCCAAAACACTCATTTTTTTGCCCTGAGAAAACAAATTTCATGAAATTATCCAGATGTTTTCATGCATATCACTTACTGCCACACAACAAAATTACAGTTCTGCCATAAGAACATTCCATCATACACAAACATATTCAGATTGAGATCTCTTCTTTTATTGTAGTTGTCAAGTCCACTGTTAAAAAAACTCATCCAAAGATATAACCTGATGTACAGAAACAGGGTCTATTGGAAGCCAGAATGGTATCTCCCTCCCCCACCAAAAATAAAAAAGGCAGATAGAGAGCAGCATAGATAAAGCTCAATAAAGCTGATAAAAGTCTTTTACTCCAGTGTTAGAAAAACTACTTTGTCACTTCTTAAGTCCACATCTGCAGATCCATCTGAGCTCACAAAGCTAGAATACTAAATGTGAAATCTTTGCTATGGAAGAAAGAAACCAAAAGAAACCTGCCTAATGTGAATATAGAGCTGCAAACTTGACCCTTGCCCCTTTGTTAACTGCTTCTGCTTGGCTCAGCTGCTTGACATACACAACTTCTTAATCTCCCCCAGCTTCCTCATTTTATTCTTTCTGTCTTTCCTTTCAATACCATTACTGATTAATTTTATTCATAACCTTTTAGCGCAGACAGCTAAATATATTTTTGGAGACATTATTTTTTTTCCCCTCAAAAAATTCCAATAACTCACAGGGCATCTTAAAGTACATGTATATTCAACAGCCATGGCTCAAGTGCTGTATTAAAAAATTCTATATCCTCTTTGCTTATTTAAATGCAAATCTCAAATGAAGAAACTCTGATGAAACGCAGTCTCTCTAGCAATACATAACTGCTTTTTCTGCTAATGTATTTTAGATTTCTGAAAGGATCCAAAAGTCTTTTGTAAGAGTTGACAGAGACCAGGCTGCCAGTCAACTGAAAAACTGATTATCCAGCAGAACAGCTCAGTGATTCCTTGAACATTGTCTAAATGAAGTTCAGTTCTATAACCATATTTGTAAGACAAGCTACAGTATTCCATCTAACAGTGAAGAGCATCACTGCACAGGGTCCTCAGGCTCATTGAATTTTGTAAAAAAATGAGATGATAGCACCCATTGAATGCTAATTAAAGAGAACACAGCTCTGATCCAAATAAATGAAATGGGCCACTGACACAGAAAATTAAATTCAGCAATAGATACCTTTTTGATAGTAGCACTAAACTTGCTAAGCAGTGAAACACAAACAATACATGACAGTTTTCACCTGAGGTCTATGTGCTTAAACAGAGTGTAAAGATACAGTACAGTCAAGCCTATTTACTCCTTCACAAAGCAAGGAAATTAAACCCAAGAAGAAATACAGGAGAGGAGGGAGAGAGATTTGGGTTCAGGTACTACAAAGCACTAGAGAAAGGAACTGCAGGGGCTGCAGCTACAGGAATTACTTGTGATAAATCATTGAAGAACAGTAACAAATTCCTCCACTTTACCCTTTCTCTGCTTTCTCTTCTCTCTCACTGCTCAGTCCTCTGCTTTCTTTAAAACTGTTCTACTTTTTTTTCTTAAAATCTGAGACTAGAAAGTACATTCTGGTTAAGAAGTGTGCAACTTTGTAAGACTAACTTCCATAAGGACGAAATTCACTGAGATAAGAACTTACAAAGGATTAGTGCGTGTGACTGCTAACAGAACATGGAAAACATGTTCTACTTTGGTATAGAGCTGGACTGCAGCTAGAATCTGAGAATAAGCATTGCCAGGAACATCCTGTACTCTTGATAAAATCAGCACTAGAAACTGATTTACAGCAACTGCTACCGTGAAGTAATAAATGAGCAGTGCCGTACAGCAGAGCTGCAGCTCTATGACAGTTCTGATCCTCATGCAAATACACGCTTTAGGCGTGGGAAGAAAAGCACAGGATCAGAAACCTCCTGGAGTCAGGTGAGTGCTAACAAGGAATCACCTCACTGCAGTAATTTGCTCTTACTGGGTCTTCTGTGTAACAAGCTACTTGACTGACAACAGTGAATCAGAACCTTGAGGTGGAAAAGACATCTGACATCATCGGGTCCAACCGCTAACCAAGCACTGCCAAGTCCACCACCAAATCACACCCCAAGCACCACGTTTACAGAAATGACAAAATAAGCACCAAATTATCTTCTTCCTTGTTAACAAAGCAGTAAAAAAAGCTGCTAGATTCTGTCTATCTTTCTTTACTGTTGTGATTTCTATTGGTATTTGAAACCTGCAAATCACAGCTTCAATTTCAGACAACGAGCTGGAAACTAAAAAAAGAAGTTGTCATTTGCTTTATGGTAAAATAATTTTATTTCAAGGACAAAGCCCTAAAAGACTTAAACAATATGAAAATTATAATAAAAACAACAGATCTGTTGGTTCCACTTATAAAAATGAATTAGCAGGACTATTCATGATCAATGCCAGATAGATTTGGCTCATATTCATAGGAGTAATAAATACCAAATATGTCATTAATATGTTATATAGAAAATTAGTAACATGTGATTCAAAATCAGTATGGAAGAATACTTCAATTGCTGACTGTCAAACTGTGATAACTTAATCCTCAGTGCAGAAGCATAATATTTGCAAACTAGGACACAATGTTTTCTGCAGTCTAGGCAAACAGAAATTGGCTTGAATATTATTTTTGTCTATCCCTACTTCAAGTAGCACAGCCAGAAAAAAAAAATCCTTCATACTATTATTGCTATTTCTAAAAAGTAATGAAAACAATCTAGATTAATCTCAAAAATATTAATGAGTGAGACTAATCTGTTACAATAGTATTTCTATCACTGTAGTTGTTTTATATCAGAGTTATCAGAAGTAACATGAATTTAAATTCACAATAAGCAGCTGCTGAATCTCCCAAGTAACTAGTCCATCATCAGTTCAGGAAATCCTCCACAACCAGCTAGAACTGGAAGAAAGTCTGGTAGGCAACAGGAGCCAGGGGTACCTTCAGCAAGCACTCCTTGTTGGCTAACGAGCAGTCTCAGTCAGGAGAATTGAAGCAGCTTTGTGTTTGCTGTGGCTCCACCAACCACTGTTTCATCCCCAGGCTTCTCTGGGCTTGTGCTCATTTCACACGGGCAGCACTTGCTACTCTGTTACCTCAAATTCATTGCATGCATGCAAATTCTGAGTATTCCACGTTTAAAAATCTGGCTAATTCCACTGGTCTAATAAAAGGATAAAAATTAAGACCTGGTGGTTGACCATACAAATTCAAAGTGGGACTCAGTGATGCAGAAAGGGAGTGATCCTGCAGAAACCTGACATATTGATTTATATTATGAGACCTTGTGAAGTCATCAACACCCCTAAAACAAGTGCAAGATGTGGGCATAGACATACCAAAACAGCAAATTCGAAAGCCAGAATTTCTAATAACCTAATTCCCAGAGGGAAACATGAAGAGCTGCTCCCTGGAACAGCTCTGAGTGCAGGTAATGGCAAACAGTGTCCCTCATCACCATCCCACCCTGCAAAACACAAGTACAAAAGAACCACAACTGGCATTTCCCCAGTTTAGAACATCTCCAAGTGCAACCATAACTCTGGGTCAGGGCTCCTCCCTCTTGCCTAAGGGAACAAGGTAAAATCAAGACTTGGTCTGGGGTAACAAAGGAGGGTCACTCTCAGTCCCTTCATGTAAATTCAGCCCAGCAAACATTCTGTTCCACTACAGCAGTCAGAGTAATGCACTCCTCCTCCTTCTCAGTGAGTGCCAAGGTTTCATCTGGGACAAACTGCCCTGCCTTTCATCAGGCAGAACTGCACACAATCCACCAGGTGATACCACAGCTTTCAGTACACCTAAATTGTATCCAAATTCTGTCCTCTGCTCTTGACAAACTCTAGAAAGAGTGAAAAAATTTATTTCTAGAAACACTCCCTTAGCTCACTTGTCAGAATAGGTTTCTGTATTTCTCAGCCTGCTGAGCCTGCATTTAAAGGTAGAATTAGTAGGCAAGTACTTCTTACTAGGGTCAGCAGATGAAGGAGTAAGAGACTACTTTTTCCACATTAGAAAACATGCTAATTATTAAAATAAACTTTCATTACAGAAATTCACATAAGATAGTAAGCAACTTATACAAGATTTAATCCATGCCTTGTGCTCTTGTACATTCACATTAAAATAATATTAAATATGCAAACCTTTNTTTTTTTTTTTTTTTTTTACTCACTGCAAAGGACAAACTGCAGGCAGGGAGTTCACAGGTGTAACACAGTTGACATCAATAACAATCCCTTACAAGCCAAGGCCAAGTGGTATGGAAAATTCACAGAAGCAGAGAAAAGAAAGGATCATTTCAGACACAAACATTGATCATTCTCCTGCTTGCATTCACCACAGAAGTGGTGGATGAGGACTCTCCCCTAACCTCCTTCCTTTGCAGATTGGACCCTGCCCTTAGCCCTTAGCTTAGCAATCAGTAAAGGTAAGGATCATAAATTCTTTTTTTTTTTTTTTTAATTCGGAAACTTAATAAAAGTTAAAACTAATTTTACATTACTAACAGCCATACAGGACACTTCTGAAAATCTCTTCACAGATCTTAGAAATCACATGTTGGGTTGGAAGAAAGTGTTCCCTGGGTTATTCTCTGGCACTTTATTCCTACAGGTACAGTCTGCTTCAGGAAACTATCCCAGCATTTTCTTGACATGAATTATTCCCATTAACCCAGGGCTATGACAAATAATTGTATCTTTTGGATCTCACAATATGGTCAATTCCCAAGCTTCTTTTTGCTAACTTCTTAAAACTGCAGTTATGATACATTATTTTAATCCAGATTTGCAGCAATCTGTTCCACAGCTGCCCAGAGATTCAAACTTCCCAGTTCATCCTTCATAATACAAGCCTATAGTTAAGAGTAGGTGAATTCTCTTAACAGCCATACTCTTTACAAATAATTAAATTTACCCTGCTAATATCCCTTCAGCACTTGAGATTAGGTACCAAATATATCCATCTGAGTCTTTTCAATTTACTTTCTTCAGGTCCCTCCACTGACCAAGAGAAACCCCTGTTTGCAATTCCCATTTTTGGCTTGCATTACCTTCAGGGAGTCTTTCCTGAGCCGTGTGTGCAGTCCTGTGCCAGGCTCACCTCCAGGGCTGCTCTGCCTACCTTGCCACATCCAATATCATGAATTACAAATTTAAGCCTCTTTAAAACTAGGGATTACTAAATCCAGATTTCTTAAAAGAACAAACCAGACCTTCCACGAGCTTCAATAATGTCTAATCATACAAGGCACACATGAGGCAGTAATCAAACCCCAGCTCTCACAGCTGTGTTCACTTTAACTCTCAACGAAACCTGTCCTTAAAGCTGTTCAGAGCTAAAGTCTTCCTATTCCACCATTTTAAAGCAGCTACTTAAATATCTTTAACTCATGAGTACCAGAGAGCTGTTTCACTGATTACAGGCAAACAACAGCCATCAGAAAAGCCACACAAAACTGCCACTAAAATCCACGTGCACACAAGCAAGTGCAAACCCACCAGCCAAAAGGAAATCTGCTCCAGGCTTTCAGTGCCACCACGACCCATGGCACTGATGGACCGCGTGGCCCTGCAGCTCACAGGGGCTGGCACCCATCACCCCTACAGCAAGCAGCACCAAGGAGATGCCCCAGGCTAAAAACAGCTCTTTTTTATCAAATTAATTTTAATTTGCATCAGTTCCCTAATTTAATTCACAAAGCAGTCACAATACTTTACCCCACAAGGAAAGCTATGGAGAAGGGGAGTTTAAGGCTGAATTGAAACTGAGGCCTTAATCACAACAGCAGCATTTCAGCTGAGAGCAGTAAACCTCTCCAATAAAACAAATAGCACTACTGCATTTTCAACTAGAGTGGATAAATTCACTGAATTTCTCCTTCTCTTCCAAAAGAAGAAACTTAAGAGACAAGATGATGAAAATCTAGACCTTAAAATCACTTAGCTTACAATTTTTACTACCCACAAATGCCTCCCAATGTGCAAACCGTGTAATCTGCAAATTGTGCAATTTACAGGCACATCACTATTGCAAAATGGAAACACCTTTTACAACCTCATCTCATCAAGAGGCAACAGACAGACAGCGAGAATCAGGTGTATGGAAAACAAAACCCAGACCTGAGCAACTGATCTGTGTCCCTAAATTACAGGACCCATTGTCACTCCACTAACTCCACACTGTGCATATTATTTGTCTAATCTGGAGTTATCTCTGAGTCTGTACACTGAGAACACTTGGGTTATTTTTGAAAAGTGACAGTAGGAGATTAAAAAAAAAAAGCTTATGAGCTGATGTCAGAATGTTCTAAAAAATCTATTCTCTACAGAAACCTTCCCAGAAAGTAAGCTGGTACAGCTTTCCCAGCCAGAATTCAAGGGGATTACCAGGAAGCTTTCACCTATTGTCATTATACTGACTAGAGGTGTTTTCTACCCATGCTGGTAACACAGAACACAGTTTAAGAAACTGTTTTTTTACTGGACAGGAACCAGGTGGCACCTGTCCACTCTGCATGGGGCCACAGAGCCCCACAGCACTGCACAGCTCCCTGGAGCAGGGACAGCAGAGCAAGATCTGCTCGTGATGGTACTGCACACATAAAGTTATAAATTAAACAGTTATAAATGATCACAAAAATACTGCTTCATCCCATGCTGGGTTAACTGAGCAGTGTGAAGCACTTCATGTCTGAATATTTCAGGTCTTTACTTGTTCCAGAAACGCTATTATTCAGTTGTTGGATCTTTTGCTTTTATTATATCTCCTTTCATACTTCACTGCTTCAAAACACTGCTAATTTATTCTCTTGTATCATAAAAATCCTTATGTATTTTTCTGAGTTACTTCAAAGCACTGTTTTCTATCAGTTGGTCTCACAGTGCTTATTTTCTCCATCTTTTCTTCTTGCACCTGCTCATCAAAATGTTTTTTCTTTCCCCTCCTCCCTCACAGTTCCCAAGCATACAGCCTTCTACTATTTGGCAGAAATGCATTAAAAGGTGCCGATAGAGAGATGGAGCTAAGCATTTCTGCTTGCTCAATTAAATCAGAATGGTTCAGAAATTAGGGACTAGTCTGGATCTACTCTCTCAGGTAATACAGACCCTCATATTGAGTTATGCATCCAAAAAAGGAAGTGCATTTGTCTTCCTTTGTGCTTCCTTCAGCTCTGGTTACTGTTGGAAACTTGTAGTCATGGGGAAGAAGAGCTAAAAAGCTTATTGAGGTTTAGTAGGTTCAGATTTAGTGTGGGAAGTATCTGTTGCTCCCTCTGTGCAAATAAAGCATAGAAAAACTATGCTTATTTTCTCTCTAAAGGCAATGCTTCTCCCCAGGCAGCACAACAAGCTGTCTGAAACTCCTATAAGGAAAAACCATAGTAAAAGAAGGAGGTGGATATAGACTACTATTAATCTCTGTATTATTTTGTCTGCCTGCTCTGTACGTGCTTAACCTCACCATCACTGTAGCATTTGAAGATTTGCCTTCATTATGCAAAGCCCTTTCACTCTTGGCTACAGAATGCCACATTTCTGCCTGGATGGACAGATGTCAAAAGCTCAAAATCTGGTTCACTCCTGGCCAAACTTCCAGGAGTCAGATAGACAAAGGGGAAAACCCTCAAAATTTACTATTCAGAAAATTATTCAGGGTGAAAAGATAGGATATTTCCAGATTTGTGGTTCTATCTTTGGATTCTTTGAATTGTTATCAACCAAGCATTTTGAAGAGTATCTTTGGCATTCTGAATCCAGAAAAGATTTCCGTGTTTCTGGCCTGTAACTTGTCTGTCAAGTGACACCACTTACACACACCCATTAACTGGTAGTTATAATACCTATAAAAGTGAAAATATGACTTTAAGAACTGCAGACCTGTACTCATTTCTTGAGGTACACCAGAGGACAAGTGCAGTGAACATCGAGTTACAAATGCGCTTTTTTTCATATTACTGCTATTTCACCCTCAGAGATCCTCTGAACATAGGCTGATTTAGCCAACACAGAATTGTGTTGAGTATTTTATTGTATGCACAAATGTCAAAGATTATTAAGGACATATTCAGCCAGTTAATTTATTGTTTTTTACTTTTGACATTAAGAAGGACACAAGCCTAGGTCTCCAGAAGTTGAAAGAACAGAGCTAAGTTCTCAGCCAAATTGTGTCACATACTGGCACTTAAATAAAACCAGATGACTCAACAGAAGACACTGTTTCATAGTTCAAGATATCTCACTTCTTGGCTAATGTAACTTTCAATTGTTTCTTTTTAATCTGACTTTATATGTATATATGCAAATTCTTCTTGAAAACTGTTTTAATAATTTATGAACTTTGTTTTTTTCCAAGAAACTGGTTTCAATATAGTATTGGGTCTTTGTACATTTGAAATCCATTCCAGACAGAACCACTACAGCCAATTTTTTCTTCACTGTTCAGTCTTCAAAACATAACTTGTATCTGCTATGTTTGAAAAAGTCTTGACTTTGTTTTACTCTCACTATAATAAACCATTGTGCAAGATTTGAGAATTTCAAGCTCTAACCATAACCACTTACAATATACTTGCTCAAAACATTTCCACATACATAACACAAACTTCTGATTAATAGAAAGTCTTATAATCACTATTCCATAACATGAAATTACACTGGCACATTTCCCTAATGATTTAAAAACACACTAGCAAATTGTTTTCTATATACGCTTCCATTATATTTTAAACAGTTCCCATAGTCTTGGACATTTCATCGCATGCACTTTTTAATTTTGAACAGCACGTAATATTCTTGTGTTTTGAGACAAAGCTTGACTAATTGATCAATGACTACCTTTTTCTCCTCCTAATTTAAAATTTTGAGAATTTTAAGTTTCATATCAGGTTTGTTTACCAAAAGGTATTTTCCCCTGCTTGCTCTCAAGCCGTCAGTTAGCAGATTCATGTTACAATGGCACATTTAGAGCATCATGTTAGGGAAAAGGCAAACACAACCTAAATCACAGTTTGAATCTGATAAAACACTGCAGCTTCAGTAACATCAACATTATTACAGAACTAATTTCAAAGGACCACAACTCTTCTATGTTGTTTTAGGGGCAGATACTCCAGAGCCTTCCCTGAGGGCAGCTGGTGCCATAAAGCACTTCCCCCCTCAGTGGTGGCTGCAGTGTGTCTTTGTGAGAACACTGAGGAACAGTCTCCCACAGTGCTCCTTCAGTGCTCCAAACTACTGAGCTTTCTCCTGTTTTGATGCCACTGCCTGCTGCCCCTCATGGATTTGGTCAAAGGAATGGAGCACCAGGAGAGGCTCTGGTGGATTCTCCAAAACCCTGCTGCTAATCATGGCCAGGTGATAACAGGACAGAGTATGCATAATCATGCTGATCTTCATTATTTAAAGCCCTATCCAAAAACAAAATTCATCTTACCAAAAGGAGGAGATTCTCTCCCATCTTCTAATCCTGAATCTCGCTCTCTGTCTCTCTTCCTGTGTTTGTGCCCGCGGTGCCGATGGCGCCGGTGACTTTTTCTTCCTCCCAGCGGCACGTGGACCCCAATGAAGAGTGTTCGATGGCCTATGGGTAAAAAGGGTCCTTTCAGAAAGGAGCTATGGCAGCAAAACAGCAATATAAGCAAACTTAACAGCACTAATGGTATCACTCATTACCTAATATTGATTACTCTAATGTTAAATAGTCATAAGTGTAGTGATTTGAATAATAATAATTAAGCATCACAGACACACAATCCCTTGATACAGGAAGAAATCCCAGTACTGAAGTCCTTATGATGCAGTGCCAGATTCATTTTTGCTTCCTTCAAATTTGCATCTCTGTATGTGAACTTTCATTAAAGCCAGACAGGTGTTCTGTTAAATGTCTTCCAAAACAGTAACATGAAGAGACACATGGATCTCTTTGGATTGAACATTTGGTAAAGTTGCTGTTTGCTTTGTGTGTACAAGAACTTTACCAAACTCATTCCTATTTATGAGCCAAACCTTGACAGAATTCTTGTGGGAAATTCAGTGAATAGAAAACGAAGACAAAAAAAAAAAAAAAAAAAAAAAAAAAAAAAAAAAAAAAAAAAAAAAAAAAAAAAAAAAAGAAAAAAGAAAGAAATTGAAAAAACAATAAAACACTATCTAAGCAAGAGCACAAAATCCCTATACAACTTTACATGCTCACATCATAAATACACTGCTGGTATCTGGTATCTTAGGGTGCTTTCATTTCTTCTGATTTATTTTTTTAAATACCTAAAAAGGTACATATTGCATGCCTGCTGCCTTTAAGCCTGACAAATCTTATGTTGCTGATCAAGCCCAAAATATTTAGCTCTCTTAGCCATGTGGGCTAACAGGACCAGAGCACAGTAAAGCATTTAGAAGGGGGGAGAGCACAGCAGAAATATGCAGAAAGAACCACTAACCATAACAAATGGGAAAGGAATCATGACTCACTACAGGCAGGTCTCCTACGTTTACTCAGCAGAAAGACATAGTCCAGATTACTCATCTCAAATAACATTATTTTCTCCTTGAAATTAACATAGCACAGCTCATGGATAATTGCTGCTTTGCTCTAATCATTCAGCAGTGTCAATCATCTGAAAAAGGTCAAGAACACTAAGCTAAGGTAGCACGTGATCTCTAATCCCTGGAGACTCCAGAGGAGGCAGAAAACCCAGCAAGGCAGCATGTGTCACAAAACATCAACAAAATTCAAGGCTGACAGGAATTCTCCACAGAGGCAGAGCTAAAAAAGCTGGAGAAAATACTCTGGACACCACACTAGTTCCTTCCTTAACTCTGATCCATGTAGAGGAGCCTAGAAAGCAGAGGCATCAATTTTTAAGACACTACTCTTGTAGAGTCAGGAGATTTTCCTACAACAAGGCCTATGAGTTGAAAAATATTTATTTATTAAATACCTCTTTCTTCTTGCTTATTACATTTACCCCAAGAAATGGTTTAAAGAGAGCTGCTGCCTTTTGTATATTTCAAATGCATTGCAGTCAGTAGTGCATGACACAAGGAAAAAGGCATTAAATAAAAAGAATTCATTAAAAAGATACTGAAGGACATGAGTAATGCAGTACTTTACATTTCCTTTTCCCCCTCCTTGGACAGAAGAAAAAGCAAAACACCATTTTGAAAAGAATAGGTTACCCTTCCTAAGACTTTGGTAATTTCCAGAGGTGCAAATAGATTGCTTTTTTAATTTAGTAATTTAGTACTTTCCTGCTGCTTTGTGATAGAAGTCGGCATGCTTATCCTGGTTTTCTCCCACGTCAATGATCAGACTGTACCTGCATCAGGAAATGCTGATTGAGACTCACATTTCAATTAATTTCCAGGGCTGGAACCAGCATTGAGTCCAGACTGTTCTTTATTCAGTACGCTGGGAAACAGTGCCAGAACATTGATGTGTGTGTGTCTGAATGCCACAGCAATTTTCCTTATACAGACACAATCAGTTCACACTGACAAAAAAAACAGGAACCTGGAAACCGAAAGAGACATCAGGAAAAAGCAAAATAGATTTATTCTTTCTGTGTGAACCTACTGAGACCAGCAGAGTCCTACCTAGGCATAATTTCAATAAACACACTGAGGAATGTAGGTGCTTGTAACAAGGTTCAGACAAAGAAGAGGAAAAGAAACTGACAGGGGAAAAGTAATAGTTTTCTACAGAAAAATCATGGAGCAAAAAGCAAAAAAATATGAGTTAAGTAGTTCTGGTTTATTAAAAGATCACAACTGTGGAGCAAAAAAAGACCATCTGGGAACAAAGGAATAATGAATTCTAAATTGCTGACAAAAGGACAATGAATGATAGAAGCAGCAAAAAAAGAAAGAGGAAATACAAAAGAAATCCAATTACTGTATTACCTTACTTCAGGTAACCTTTTCATGGTAGGCTCACTGGAGCCCAGAATGTAATGTACATTTTTCTGTACAAATTGTCCAAGGCATTATTAAACAGGAGTTTCCATAGAGATCTCTAAATTTGCCAAGTCTAGAAGGTCAAGTATGGACAGAGCAGGGCAGAACTCAGGAAAAACTGACTAAAATTTCTAAAAAGAAAGGGCATCTATAATTGAGTGAAGTCAGGATCAACCTGACTATCCAGGATACCCTTACAGATAATAACTCATCATATGGGGGCATTTCTTTCATTTATCTTTAAGAACTTTTTGTGTGTTTTATTATTTACTGTATCAGGATGCCAACTAAAATGACTGAATATTACTCGAATATTGTAAAATAATTCTGCTCTGCCACACATTTACACAGCACCTAGCTCAATTAGATCATAATTTCTCATTCTTTTGGCAAGGCTATAAAGACACTAAAATACAGGAAACACTGTAGGTTACATCAGGGTACAAACCACTGACATCAGGTATAATCTAACAAACATTCTCACACAGAAATTACATGTGGTTTAAGAGGTGAACATGACAGGCTGCTCTCCCTACCAAATGGGTGTGCTTCCTGTGTTCAAACTGGTTTTGGAAGAATGGGAGGCACAGGGACAAAAAATCTGCACCCTTAGCATTCAATAAAAAGACCTTAACTCCACAAAATTAAAGGCAACATTTACAAATCCTTTCTCTCCAGCTCCATTTTCCCTTGAAATGTCACATCACTCAAATAATTGTAATGGGATTTCCAGGAGTACCTAAGTTAAGCCATCAAGCACCATCAATTACAATGGGTTATGTGTTTTCAGAGTTTTAGAAATCCCAGTACATTTCTTTTTCTTTCCATTTATTTAATGCATAAAATAGGTAGCTAGGATAAGCTTCTTTTTTTCAAGACCCCGAATGCCAGGTTCTGAAAACCATTTCTAGATGTTACTTCTGTCATTTTCAAGGGATATGCAGAAAACATTTGCTATTCTGAGCCTGCTTTTTTAGATTATTAATTTGCTATTGGGTTCTTAAAATAAATTTAAGTGTAAGGAGTAATTTCTCCATTGAAACACAGCAGCCCCAAACAATACCTCTACTTAGATTTTATTCTGAGAAATGTCTCTGCAAGACGAATTCATATTAATAATGTATGTTTCATATCTGTCTTTTCTAGGGCAATGAATTCATACCTCCACAAACTGAAGACACTTGAAGCACAATACTTTTTTTTTTTTTTTCCAAAGTTTAGGGGAGATCCTGATTTTTCCACATGCTTATATGCACTTTCATCTATCTCAAAATTAATTATAATTAACAGGACCCTTTTTAAATATGTTATAATATAATTTGGATTTAATGTGCTCCTGTAAAAATTAAAAAGAATGCTTTATAACAAGCATTTTTTCAATCATTAAATACTTTACTCAAGGAGTGTTTCAATGCTTTGAAGGTAAACCACAAGTTTCTTATGCTCTAAATGCATACATTTGAACTAACTTTACATTCTGGATTTTGTTCCCCATTTATGTGCAATTTGATTCAGAATAGTCTTTTATTAAAAACAATCTTTATACAATTTACCAGTGGATGTGTAGCATTGTATAAAGGTCATTGCAGAGCAGATCAACTCAGTGCATTGCATTTCTTTAATAAGTTTTCACATTGTAAATAATCTTTGTGTATAACTGTATTTTCTCAGTGGGTCTGTTTTTAAAAACTATTTGCTCCTAAATCCTAATACTGAAGATACTAATGCATGTGTTCATGTTTCACTTTCCTAGCAGCACATCTGGAATAAATCAACATTTGAGTTCAGAGTGTTTTCACAAGAACATAATCAGTTTTTCCATGTTAAAACACCTCTGGTGCTAATGTAAGATTAATAGAAAGAGATCAGAAAGACCAGATAAATCCTATGGCTCACTGATATCTAAACCAATTCTGACTTTTAAAATTGCAACCGAAATTAAACACAGCATAAACCATGGAGAGGAGCCTCTCTCAGCATAGAAATTCTTTCAGGTCTCCATGTTACACCAGGAATGTGGAACTCAAGTAGGTACTTTAGAGCTCTTTAGTGAACCAGCCAAGTTGGTGGTAACTGGGTAAAAAAATGCCTGTCCTGGATGTGAACATCCACAAGCACCAGATGCTCAGGGTGGATGTGCTCATGCTGCTTCCACCTGGGATTATCTGAACCTGCCCCAGGCACCTGCTGACACCAAGGCTTTCGGATCCCTGCCCACAGGCACGGAGGGGAGGGCAGAGAAGGGAGCAGATGGGTCTTGAAACACCTCCAGAAAGAGCAGAGGCAGACTTCTGTGACCTACCAAGGAACACACTGCAAAGGCAAGATGCCTTGAGAGAGAAGTCTTGGCCAGTGGTTCAAGCCAAGTCTGAGGACTGCTGACCTCAGCAGGACCACAGGGGTTTCTCCCTCCGCTGGAAAACACTCAGTGCCTTGGAGTCTCTCATATGCATTGATAGCTAGAGCTGAACCAAATGCAATTTTTCATCCTTTCAAAAATGAAGTGAGGTAGAGACAGAATACCATCAGTCCATGTAGGGTTAAAAAAACTGCCTTTTTCCTTACAGGAAAGAAAGTGATTATGGTGAATTGTGTAGGAGTAGAGAGTACATGACTCATGATTCGTTATTGTAGTGCAGCAGGGAGGCAGAACTGGAGAAAAAGCAGAAAGGACAAAAGCAGTCCTTCCTAAATCAACAGTTTACATTGCTGTTTGTGGTTATGGTTTGCCCAAAACCCATTTTTCACCTTTTTGTTGTGCCATAATTTGGACGAACTGACAAGAAAACCTTCAAAAGTTTTTTTAGATTATACATGTAATTTATATTCTAGGGTAGATTACAATAAAAATTAGAGAGAAAAAAAAAAAAAAACAAACAATATCCCTGACCCAAGATAACATTAAGGACACCTTGGATATGGATATGGAGGATAAGAGCATCTCACTGAAGTCATTTAAGGACCTTTTAAAGGGCCTCAATCATTCACTGCCCTTCTCAAAAAATCTTGCCTTTTAACAAAAGATTTTTCCAGGTTGTAGGTGGGCTAAAAGGTCTTTTTCATCAGCACTTATGTTCCAAATTTCCTACATTCCTCTACATTCCTCCAGAGGAATCCAGAGGTATTGTGTGTATGGTTCTATCACAAGATCAGGACCTTGCCAGACAAAAGAAAAAAAGCCAGTAGACTCAGGATATAAAAGGACTGTGCTTGTGCTCAGACACACAAGCTCTTTCCACTGATGAAGAGTGAAGCTGTGGTTATTGGAGGGAAGAATTTGACCTATATTTCTAAATTAGCAACAAGCCAAAAGAAAAAAAAAAAAAAGCAACCTCAGTACTAGTATAACTGTGTGCTAAAAAAGGAATGTTTCTGTCTTCTGATGCTGCAATTTAGCAGCTTTCACCAATAATGGCAAATTGGTTTGTGTCGGTTTCATCTGGGATTTCACAAAGTGAAATATTTGAAAATATTAGTCCCTACATGTTCTGAAAAGTTTCCTGTCTGTGAAGCTCAGCAGAAATTCAAACCAAATTCACAACCAAACCTCCTCATCAGCTTAAGACTGCGGTGTTCAACCAACACTGTGGCACTTGTTTGCTTCCATTATTTCATTATTCATCATTTTAAGGATAATTTTGTGGACATATCCTTAAAGTTATCAGGAATCTTCAAGGTGAACCACCTTCCCACAAACACAGAAACTGCTGAGAGGGGACAAGAGACCCATGCAAAGGTGACTGCCAAGACAAAACGGGGAAAGTGAGAGCTCATGGAATATTGAACTACATAGGAAAAAGAAAACAAAACTGGATGAGAGAAACATGTGCCTTAGAAATCACTGGTGGAACAAGCTCGAGCATGTAATACCTGGTAGGCACTAAAATGAAAGAGAGACCTTCCAGGTAGAGACTAAGCCAAATCATTCGCCAGCTCTGCTCCCACAGCTTTTGTTGTTCCCATCTCGGTGCAGCGAGCGCTGCTGCGAGGAGCACGAGCGGGGTCAGGGTGAGCAGGGCACCCAAGGGAAGCCTGGAGCAGGGATCTGTCCTGACAGGGAAACAAATGATTTGCAGCAGGCTGTGGCATCCTGGGAGCCAAAGGGAAGGGAAATCTTGGTTGATGCTCCTGCCTGACCAAGCAGAGCCGTTATCTGACTTGCTTCTGCATTGAGGCACAGGTGAATCAAGGCCAGGTTAATAAAATTTATATTCCTTCAGTCCCATGAGCTGCTAGGTCCTATTAATTTTCAGGAAAAAAATGTCAGTGGCAGATAGGTGTACTATGATGTTATTTCTACAAAAATGGTCCAGTCTCTGAGAATAAAAGGCTACTTAAAAGACTGTAGCCACTCAAATTTCTACTAAGTAATTGTATATGGATATTAGCATTCAATCATAATGAGGTTTACCATATATTAATCCTAACAGCCTATAATCAAAATTTCATTAAAATACTTTTTAAAATATTGTCACAAGCTAGAACTAATCTAAAAAGAAAAAAATAACTAAAATAACTATTTTTAAAAGAGAATTATTAAATACTCTGGAATTTCACCTTTTTTGTTCAGCATCTACTATCAAAATTATCCTTCATGCAGGTTGTTAATTTCAAAATATCTCTATAAAATAAATTAAATTTTGGTTTATTAAGTTTAAAGCTGCAGCTTCTGCATCATTCTGTGTTGTGCTAGTGGTATTTATATTCTAATTAAGCTTGAAGGTTTTTTGTGATTTTCAATAAGCAATCCATGTAATCTGAATTTTGTCAGAAGTGTCAGGAGGCATATTCTGATGTACAGTGATGCATATACTGGATACAGTGTTTTACGTGTCCTCAGAGATATGAAACATAGCAAATTTGATTTCCCATGAGGTGAATTTTCCCACGCCACTTAGGCAGATTAAATGAATGAAACATAAAAAGCTTAGGCAAACTCTTTAGTTCCCTGAATCGAGGACCATTTTGCAATGTTCTCCAACAGAGCCAGAACTGATCCCTGATTGATGCCTGGACGTTCACCTGGCAATCTGATCTCCACCATGTCCCTGCTGAAGCTGCCTCTCCAGGCAGGCCACAGCAGCTGTGAAGCAGTGCCACAGAAACCCTCGACGTGCAGCTGAGCCCCTGCACAGCCACAGGATGGTCACTCTTCCTCTCAGCTGGGAAAGCCCCTGCTCAGAGTGGATTTACTGTCAATCCCCTCACTTATCTACAGAGGCCAAAAGCTCAGCACGCGACCTGAGAGAATCTGGGATGTCCAGCACAGAGCAACCCCAGTGTTTGTGACCCATGGGATGAGCAGTAGGTGTATCCATCTGAAAATGCCCCTACTGAGCACACATGGCAGCAGTGGCAGCAGCCAGAGACAGCCCCAGGGAGTAAGCTGAGAGCAGTTGTTGGTGTGCACATCTGCCCAGGAAAACTGGCCTAGCTGCTCTCAGTTCAGCACATGTACAACCTGTCCTTTTGCAATTAAGCACTTGAGCATCCAGAATCGGTGCCCAATTCTCATTTAGGAATTCCACCACTGGAGAGCATATTTATTTCAACAGGACTTTTGTCTGTACACACATTGAAAGATAATATGCAAAACAGGTGATTATAACCAGGGGAGATAATCTTCTTTTTTGCTTTTAGAAATGTTTTCTCAGTCCCTCCATTAATGCAACAAATGACCAATTCAATATTAGTGACTGATCTTGACCTTACAACTCACAAAAAATTAATTATGTGGAAAAATGATTTGTGCTGAAACTGAATGCCGAAGACCTGCGAACAATTCACCTCTGAAGCACTACAAAACTTAAGTAAAAAGATACAATCTGAAGTACTTGGTGCAAGTGTCATTACTGGCACTACAATGAGCACCACATCTCTTCTGTTCCCATAAGTGCTGCAGTTCCTGTCTTATGTTCCCAAACGTTTATATACTGCTCAGTGAAAGAAAATACTGATCTAGAGGGACTGAGGCAACAACCTCTTCTTGTGTCTGCTCTTCAAGCCAGGATTAATCACCATATCTTCATGTTTTCAACAAGAAATGTACTTGCAATATACTTGCACAAGGATTGCCTAAAATAAGCAAGTCCAAATATTTGCTAGGCTTTGAAATTTCAGATGGAAATTTTAGTATACATTTAAATCAGTGTTTCTGAAGTTCAAATGTTGATAGCATAAAATTAAAAAAAAAAAGAGAAAATACTTGCAATTTTAAGATTTAATAAGAAGAAATGGAATACTGATTTTCAGATTCAAACCTGTAGTTCTTCATATGAATTGCAATTTTTGAAATGTTGCTGACATGGTGCCATTGAAACTTACATCCTGGCAAAGCTAGTCTTCCCTAGAATATTCAGTAACTAGCTATTTTCATTTTTAAAACATAAACCCAATTAAATGTCTGTCAAAAAGCTAATTGCATAATACATATTAATAGTCTGGTTATATTATTTTTCTAAGGTATGCAATTAGCACCTGATTATTTAATTTCATATTTCATAGATGTTATGTCATTAGGAAAAAGGTACATTTTTCAGCAGAACCCAACACAATGTACAGTGAATAAGACAGACATTTGTGAGTCACATTCACTGTTTCCAGGGGGAGAAGTGCCTAGATAGACTGCAAAACAAATGGACATGCTATTAACAGCAACTGGATATTAAAATCTGCAATCTCTTCAAAACTTATTATGTCACTTGGTATTTTGGAATGTAGTGATTACGTATTTAAAGACAAGCTGATCTGAACTTAGACTGAGCATGAAATTTGTCTGAGAAAGCTAACTGCATTATGGATTGATTCTACTGAAAAATTGTTTTCTTAGAACATTATGAAACAGTAGGATTTTATTTTTAATAAAAGCAGATTCATTTGCTAACTGTAGAATTTTTCAATATTCTAAATTTAATTCAATTTAAATTGATGGAAAGATTGTCAGAGTGTCACTGCCATGTTGAAAACATCCTAGGAGCAGATCTTTGAAATAATATTTTCACTGATATTTCACAGGAGCAACTCCACACACATAGGATGGTGGGGGAAAAAAATTAAACACAGTTCTTGAATTATGTTCCATGTAGTCACATATGGAACATCACAGTAATTCTGACACACAATTTTGACAACCTTAGTGCATGAGTCTACTTATGTGACTGAGCATAAAGACATCATTCCCCAGAAAGCTGTCCATTTTTAAAATGTCACCTCATCATCATCATCAATAAAAGGATATTTTTGTGGAGAGACTCATCCCACAAAAGCTCTTTGAGTCAGTACCATGGAGAAGGGGAGACTGGGAGCTCCCACTCTTCTATTAAGTGTTTCTCTAAGGACACCAGATTCAATGGTTTCTCTTTGATCAAGGATGCAATCAAGGGACTGAAGACCACAGAAGAGTAAATGTGAGATTCAAAATAGGAGGTTTTTTGTCTAAACCCAAAACTGGCATTGCCAGCCTGACTCACTGGTACTCTTACCCTGGAGACACCAAAACTCTAAATGCCACCCTGAAACATCTTGCCTGAGACCTACCCTTGCACACACACAGACTTCCCCCAGCCTGGGCAGAGCACTGACTTCCTCACACATGCTCCACTGCACAGCATTTCACATCCTGCTGTGAGAGACAATCTCACACAGACACAGCCAGGCCCCCCTCAAATGCAGCCACAGCTGCTTTTTGAGGGAGGCACTGCTGAAGGAAGCAGTAACAGAGAGCTGCTGTGTAACATGTTGGTATTTCTAGGAAACCATCCATAAGTAGCAGAGAACACAAAGTTCATACAGACAGAGAAAAAATTTTTAAAAAAATTAATCAATGGTAGGCATTTAGAAAGCTCAAGTTCCTGCAGAGTTGGAGATACCTCTCTTTAGACTGAAACAGGGAACTTTTCAGATGTAGCATATTGAGCTCAGTATCTCTTTTGCGCTAGTTCACGTGGATCCATGTGACAAAGACAGGAATCTCCACATCCCACTACAAGAAGCTAACAAAATCAGCCAGTTCCAGTCTCAGGAAAGGGAGTGCAACGGGAACTCATTTCATCATAACTAGCTGGGGGCTCACACAACTCAATACAAGAGTTTAAGTGCAGAAGTAACCAAAGTCTGGGATACACTAAACAAAAAGAAATGCAACTGACTCATCAGACCAACAGTTCTCACAATTTCTCACTTCCTTCTCCATGGTCAAGTTAGGTGGTTTCTGCAGTGGATATCAGCAAGTGTGTATCCAATCTCTGACACTCCAGAATGTGTTCAGCTGAACATGTGGCTAGGCAGCTACTGAGGATTGTAATGCAAATGTAGAAACCTTTATAAGTATTAACTCAGCAGTCCTGCTTGCATTTGCATATCCAAAATCTTAAAAGACTTATCTAAAGTCACACATGCATATTCACATATTGACCATAGATCACTGAAAACTAGCAAACTCCTTCCACCATCATCTGTTTCTGGGCACTGATGTGAGAAGAAAACAGTATTTCTCTTTTTAAAATAAGTGATGAGATTCTAGTCTCTTGTCTCTTTGCATCCCTGCTCAAATCAATACGTTTACACATTGGAATTACATTTCAGTAATTTCAGAAGAAAGTGACAACATAAAGCACAGAAAAATCATCCCTCACCTTCTAAATCTTCCTTTTCAAAATGTGTCTTGAGAATGGAGCGAGTTCCACCTCTATCCACAACAGCCTCTTCATCATTTCTCTACAGGACAGAAAAAAGGACAGATAAGCTACTTTTCCTTTGGACACTATTGGCAAGATTGTACAGTACTATAAAACAAAGATGCTTTTAATTATTTAATTATTGACTTTTCCAACTCGAGAACAAAAAGGGGTTTAAGAATTTAATTTTCCTTATTAAATCTATTTCTTATGCATCAGTTTTTACTGAGGTGTGATTACAGCTAACTTTGACCTGCAGAACTTCTCCTGGTAAAACCTTCAAGGTGATGAGTAAACACTGGTTACTGGAAACCAAGAAAAACGTGAGTCAACAGGACAAGGAAAGAGATGAGAGAAGAAATGTCTGATCAAGAATGCTTTATTCTCATACACCTGAAGAAAGGGCTGCACATATATTTTTGTCTTTAGACCAGGATCCTGAGCTATGTGCAGAATTCCCAAATTATTATCACTAAGACTCCCTATACTTTGGCAAAGTTAGACAATAATACTCAGTGACAACATGGTAAGAAATAAAACTAACACCATGAAAACAACTGCCTTCACTTACTGGTGAATTGCAAAGCCTTTGCTTTTCTTTACAAACACCAAGCTGAATTTAGTATAAAAGCAGGCAGCACATACTAATAGCAGAAAACAGAAAAGCTGTTCTTCCTCAGGAACATATATTTCATGTTTAATTTAATCCTGTAGTCATACATGCATTTTAACTGTACTCTCTACTGCACTGTAAATTTAGTACATGATCAATTAAGTGTATTGCACTCAGGCTAGGTAAGGTACAGAAATTAGTGATTTTGCCATTTCTGACATGAAGAAAAAAACCCAATACATTTCCCTGAACAGAAAAATCTTTTGGGAGTTCAGCAACAAGACACTAGATGCTGTGCTAAAATCAGTGTTTGGTTCACTACAAGTTTGACATCACTTGTGAAAAAAATCCAGCTGCTAAATACAGTCTGTATTTCACAAGAGGAAAAGGTGGTTTCCATTAAATTATTATGAAAAATGATGCATTATACAAAAGCATTAATTAATATATTTACTTGTCATTAGTAGAGGGCTTTTAATAAGTGACATTAGAACTAGAACTACTTGATTTCAATATTTCTTAACACGAGTCTGAAGCAAGGGGATTTAAGTACCAATGTGTTACATGATAAATATACATCTATATATGGAATGCAATGGAATATAATAAGAAATTCAGCTCTTTGAACACGTCTCCTCAAAGATCAGATGCCCCAGGAAAAAAGATTCACTTAAATAGCTGGATGTGGTGCATTCTGGATGTGAGTTTTTGTTTCAGGCTCCTCTCCTTTTTAAAAATAGCTGTCATGCTGTAGCTATCTTACATAGAAAAATCCTATGAATGTGTCAGCACCAAGCATCTGGGCTGTTAAAGAAAGAAAGACCAAGTGTTAAAATGTCTTTATTAGAGCCTTCCCAGAGATAATAGTACATAACTAAAATATGACAGTAAGAAATGATCTTCTATTGAAACTGTTTTGTCTTTTAATAATTTAGAATTAGCAAATAACCTATTAAGATCTACCAGGGAAGTATAACTTTGCACAAACCACTTATGGTTTTACTAAAATGAATCTGTTATTTTAAAGCAGTTAGAAATAACAATGCCATGTCCCTGGGAGAGTGATTAGGCAGGATGTCAAAGGCCAAGTATTAGAGCCATATCATAAGTAATGCTACTCTAGTACAAGACACATGCATCAGAAGGGAAGCAATGTTAGGGAAAATACTAAATTGCTGGACAGTTTAAAGCCTTTGCAGATTATCTAAGTAAATTAAATACAAATTAATTCATTAATATTTATCAAAATATGCTCATACACTTTGACTTCTCCTTTCCCATGTGTTCAATTTTCAGCTTCTGGCAGTCTTTTACTTCTCTGCCTCCTCTTCCTGTAATGTCACAGCAAGTCTCAGCCTTGCCTCATTCTCAGAAATGGGTTTATTCCATTAATATTACAGGGAAAAACAGCTTAATTGGGAGTACTGTGTTGTTAGCAATTCACTTGTCAAACTCTGAGCAAAGTCCAATTAAACAGGCCTTGCACTGAACATGCTGACTTCCCAGGGAGCAGCATGAAAGCCACCTTGCATGCACCAGTACAAGAGTTATTCTGCATTTACTCTAGAAATAATTTCTGTGATTCCTGTTCTGCTCCCTTGGAGGAGGGGAGAGGTGAGACAAAGGTTCACTTGCAGTGTAGTGCTTAAACTCATTGGGAGGTGAGGACTATGGCAATACAAGTAAAACCAGATCCCACTCCTCTTTTCCCTGGATGAAAAGAGATTGGAAACCTAATTTCAATTAGTAATGCTCTGGTTTTTATTAGAATTTCAAGAAAACTATGAACTTATTATTTTTAAGTGCTGCAATAAATGAGAGTTTGAAACTGAAATTATAGGCAAGACTAACCATGATACAGTCATGGAAGACAGAATTTCTGCCAACCAAACTCCACATTAACATCCTCAAAGCCATGAACTCACTGCAGTTTGGCCCATCCGTTTCAGCAGGTTCAGAATAAGGCATGAAAACTAAATGCTCTTCATTGCCATGCCACATTTTTATCAGAATTCTACCAGTTTTTCCTTCTACCCCATTTGAAGACAATGAAGGTAAAAAATTTTACATAGGGCACAAATCTGCAAGGACTGGAGTACTGAAACCATACAGACACACTGCAGCAGTCTACAAACAAATGTGTGGACACACTGACCAGGTACAAGTCCTTGGAACTGTCCATTATTGCAAGGAGTTGCTTGCTGAGTCCAGGGAACACTGTGGTCTACTGCTTAAAGCATGGAAGAGGGATCCAGGAAGTCCCCAAGGGCTAATTCTGCATCTGCCACTGACTCGCTGCGTGGCCTTGGAAAAGTCACTTAATCTCTGTGCCTCAGCTTCCCCATCTGTAAAATAGGGATAATAACACTTACTCATCTACCTTCCTCACTGGGCTGCTCTGTGCAAGGTAAATCTTCACACAGCATTTCAGAGCTGTAAGGCACCACAGAATTGCCAAGTCATTCAATTTAAGACATTTACCCATGTGAAGAGATAATGATAGGAAATAACAAACTGATAAAAAACATTAAGGCATAAACTTTCTCTTTTTTTTTTTTTGTTTTACATCAAACCAATGCATATTAATGCCTTCCAACAGTTTTACACTGCACATCTTCAACAAAGATACATAAGAATAAATGTACTGTGTTTTTTTCTGCCAGTCTAATTTAAGAGGGATGCTGGAGAAGCCAGTGGAATTATATTTCAGTGAAGCTATAATCAGAGTGCAATAAACTTGTCATAAACAATAGAACATTTCACTCTCCTTTTCATTATATTTGTTAATATCTTATGGTTTTACACAGTCAGCACACAATAGCTGATCTAAAATTTATTTCCCTACAGTAATAAAATACCAGCAAACACACAGTAGAAAAAATAATGTATCTGAGATAAAACAGCAAGAAAAAGCCAAAGCTTTTTACATGGAAACCACAAGCTCCTTAGAGACCAGGGCCCAGCAACTCTACTCAGTCCATGATTTTTCTCATCCCTTATATTTTCCAAATGAATGCAGGAATGACCTTCACCACGCAGCATCAGCAGCTGCACATATTTCATAGCAAAAATCCATTTAATGAAAGTCTTATAGATACAGCTGTTGCTATTTTTGTCTCTTCATACTAGAAGTTCAAACACAGTGGCAAGTGCAGTAAAGCAGATAGACATCTGCATGCTTTACATTGGAACTGCATGTTGTGACACTGAAATGTGTATTTGAAGTTGAACAAAATAAAAGGAAATCAACCACCTTCAAAGATGTTACTTTCTGGTAAGCAGTCACAAAGGAAGAGGGTCACCATGAGTCCTGGAGTATGGATTTTCAACCCTTAGATGAACAACCTGCTTATCAGAGTATAAAGTGAGACTACTGAGGAATTTTAAGTGTATTGCTTAGAAGGCATAAAAAGGCCCATGACTTAGAAACCAAAACCAAATGCCTTAAGTGCCCTTTCCACCTACATATTGATAAAGCTCATCACTCAGGATATTCCAATGAAAGTCAGGAAATGCTAATATACAAATGACCTCCTGGAAAGCTTCCCAAAGTGACCATCTCTAGCTATGATAGAGCCCCAAGTACAGTTCATAACAGGTTGCAAAGAGGTTGATCCTTAACCTGCCACCTCCCAGCATTGTGCACTGCTATTCTACATCTCAGAACAACTTAATTAATGAAAAAATACACTTTTAGAAGAGCTGGGAAGCATCATTTTATGACAGATGGTTTTGTGTCTTTTTAGTTACAGCTCTTATGAACTGTCTATGTTTTCATCACATTGTAGATGACTGGGTGGAGAGAAAAAGGAAATCAACTACTTTCAAAGGTGGATCTCTACAAAGGCACATGACACACCTCTTTAAATATGTATGTGCTAAGGCAGACATATACTCTTGTAGAACTTCAGTACGTTTCTAGATGATGGAATTAGGACATATTCTGCATCCTCTGGATGACAGCAAGGTAGACTGAAGTCCTGGTGACAGCATTTGATTTGAAGTTATCTATCCAGGTATTACATGAGGAAAACCAATACATTCTCTCAAAAGACACTGTTGCATACATCATAAAAACTACTTGGATACTGGGCAAACATTTACTAAAGATCATCTGTGTTGATCACTACAGTAAATGAAGTATTAGTATAATAATAAACATATATTAGGAAACAGGAAATTATTAGGCCAACAGGTAAGTATTTAATAGTTGCCATGAGTATGTCTTACTGTCTTTCCCTTGGTAGGTTCATTGATCCACTAGTATGATATCTGTACCTAATATATTTTGAGTAGACAAGTCAAAATAGATTACACAGAAATTTTTATTTCCTGTGGAAAATTACAATTTTTTTAATCCTTCTTTCTATCTTATTTTTTTCCATACCTGACTACTTTTATTATCTGTCCTGGTGTTTGTTCAGTGTTTTCAGTAAACTGAATGATTGTGTCCCTTTGAAATACAATGCAAAAACCAGCTACAGTATTAATATTCCACTTTTCTTTCCCCATAGTTTTTAAGCCTCTAGGTCAAATCCTCTCCCTTTTTAATTACATTCTTAATATACTCACAGCATAAATCATATCAACATAACAATAAAGAATCTTTTTTTCAGCATCTTTCTTTCTGTAAAATATATAGCAGAGCAGAAGCCATTTTGATTTCTACACACTGGAAATTATGCATATGACACACCTGCTGACTCATAAGGAAAATAATCATGGTATTAATTGCTTCTCCATATAAGCCACTTATTGATGATTAGACAACCTACATAATTCTGAAACGCCATCTGGAACTCAGGAACACCTGTCAGCATAAAACATGCAATACTGCCTTCCTATAAACAATAGAAGGCTGTAGCCCTGTGCTGGTTTTGGCTGGGGTAGAGTTAACTTTCTGCACAGTGTCTGGCAGAGGCTGTTTTGGGTTGTGCTGAACACAGGGTTGATAATATGGAGATGTTTTGTTGTTGCTGAGCAGGGCTCACACAGAGCCAGGGCCCTTTGGCTCCTTGCACGGCCACACTGGAGAGGGGGCTGGGGGTGCCTGGGAGGCTGGGAGGAGACACAGCTGGGACAGGTGAGCCCAGGTGACCAAAGGGACATTCCAGACCATGTGACACCATGCTCAGTGTATAAAGAGGGGAGAAGAAAGAGGAAAGGGGAAGGACATCTGGAGTGACAGCGTTTGTCTTCCCAAGTCACCGTGACCTGTGAGGGGCCCTGCTCTCCTGGAGATGGCTGAACACCTGCCTGCCCACGGGAATCAGGGAATTCATTCCTTGTTTTGTTTTGCTTGTGTGGGTGGCTTTGCTTTCCCTATTAAACTATGTTTATCTCAAGCCATGAGTTCTCTCACTTTTACCCTTCTGGTTTTCTCCCCCATCCCATTGCTGTGGGAGTGAGCAAGCAGCTGCGTGGGGCTGGCTGCTGGCTGGGGTTAAACCATGACAAACATAAAAATATTTCAGTTATTTTATAGTATCAATAATTGCATATGCTTAAAGAATGGAACTCTAACATGTTCATTTTGGTTTATACATATTATCATAAAGTTAGTGGTATAAAACTTGTGTATTTACCTTTCCAATGGCCTGTAATGAAACACTAAACATTTTTGCAGATGCCACACACACGATTACCTTCTCAGTTCCAACATTACTGTTTTGTGTTGCACTCATTTTACAGATCCATTATACAGTATTTGTATTTTTAAGGTCATTTTGGTCAAGTTCAGTTTAACATTTCAAAAAGATGGCATTACTAAAGATACGGAAAACTAAGTTATTGGAACTCAAGAGCTAGCAAGTGCATACTGGAAATATTTTGCAAAGACAATTAACCTAAATGGCTAAAAAGCTGTTATATGTAGATGCCTGCCTGCCTCCCTGTTGTAGGAGGAAAATCACTGGTGACTGCCATATTCAATCTTGTCCTTTAAACTGTCCTTGAACAGACAGGACCACACAAAACTGATTTAATGCACAATGTGTATGCCCACAATTTAGATGCTACAATTCTTTTCTCTTTCTGAAGACAAGCACACAAGGTTTAAAAAAAACCAACCTTTTTTTAATATTATCATGTTTAACTGCTTGTATTGCATATAAACATATTTAGCAATCTTTTGAGGTGGAAAGTACAGAGAATTTTATCTTTCTTATGAAATATAATTGCTTTTCCATTCCACTCGCTACATTATATCATCCTTTTCTCCCCTATCTACATATCAAAGAAGACCCATCAAAACACATTTATAATGCAATAAGGTCTGTTCTGTACGGTCTGAAGGATCATTCTTTAAGTGTCCCTTTAATGGTTCTGCTTTTATGGCAGCTTCCTGGAGTAATCACCACTGGTTAACATAAAGCACAGCTTTCCTTTTGGTCAGCTCTGCTCCACATAGTTCAGGCTATGCAACAAAGTAAAAAGCAATTAGTTTTCATCCCAGATTTGCATCTTCCCCAGGGCTGCATGTCATATGTATAAAAGCATCCTTCTCTGTCTTCTTTTTTTTCCTCTTTTCTATTTTTATAGCAAAAGCCAAGATAATGTTTAGCATGACTCAATAATGAAATGTCATGTTCTGCAATGCTGCTAAAAATTGCACTAATCAGCACTGGCTTCAAAGAACTGATCTGCTACTGGCCTGAAACTGAACACATTTAATGTAATAATGCAATTTCTGTAATGTAGAAACACAGACATATAAATCACTCCAGACATTAACTCTAAGCACATAGTATTGTTATAAATAAAACAAAACACAAGCAGAAAAAGTAAAACAAAGGAGTTTTACACAGAATTAAATCTCACTAACACTTGTAATTCCTGTGTTTATCTGCACTGAAGCATCCTGTGCTTGTTATATATCACTATGCATAATATAGGAGCTATAAAGTGATGCATAAATGAATGCTCACAAAAATAGTTCCTTTATATTTGATATGGAATCGTCTTTCTTAGGGAAAGCCATTTTAGGTAGACACAATACATTCCTTCCATTTGCAAGGCAAACATGATATACTCTTTATCCATTCTCCATACACCTATCCAACTAAAAACAACATTTCTATTTTAAAAGACTAAACAAAAAAAATCAAGGCAAATGCCAGGTGCCTCACTTTGTCTGTCTAACAAGGCAGGAGTATGTGTGGTGGGGTAACAAGGTGGGGACAAGTGTGATAGAACATGGACCAAACAACTTTCCCACTTAAAACTCCTGATAAACCTGTTAGAGCACTAAATATAACAATCAAATAATGAACTGTTACATTCTTTCTGGATTCTGGTACTTGTTTTAAAGCACTTGCAATTAATCACAGCTGAGCTTATCCTAGTGTGTATGTCTTGGAATAAAATTATCAGGATTGGCTAAGTGATGCAAACACCTTGCAAAATCTGAACAAGGCACTTGGGTTATTGTGTTTCTTTTAATATCTTCAGTCATGTTCAGAGTCCCAAAACTTCTCCATTTCCTTCTATCCAGATTTGCAAGCTAACCACTTCCTCCAGATCTGCAAGCTAACCTTTATGCAATTGCTACTTTCAGCCAGGTGTCTGAAGAAATAAAACACAGTACTCCTTGCTGCTATGTAGCAGTAGGGTCACATCTGTATGACTGAGATTTTACCCCTTTTCCTTCTTATTTTTTTACTCCACAGTGAAATACCTAGAAGTTATAGAGGGGAGGACAGCACAGAGGGTTATTTTCTCCTCTGTGGTTATTAGTCCAATGTCCTGTGTCACCCCAGTGCAGTCCCATTAGCTGGAATCCTCTTTTCTCACTTCATAGCAACGGCTGTGTCAACTGCTACAGGCAAGTCCAAGAGTAAGAAGATGGATGTGAAGACTTTATCCAAAGCTCAAATGAGATTTACTTTTAGCTTGTCTGGCCTCTCTCTTGGCCCAGTGCCAGGTGAGGACAGATCCAGGATAACAGCCCTACTTAGGTGCAGTTAGAAGCTGAACATGCAGATTTCAACCCACTATGCAATAGGATATTAGCTGCTGGGCAGCAGAGAGGAAAAAATATGTTAATTGCTAGTTTCTTAATTAGCAGTAGGATGTATTTGGTTTTAAGCTGGATACACTTCCCATCTTAAGGGGTGTCCTTTCAGCCTGAGAAATTATGGCATGTTTTCAGATTTCTTTACCTCAAAATAGGGTCAGGGAGAGGAATCATAGAAGGCAGTCTTCCTGAAGCAGCTACTCATGTGGAAATAGGAAGTGCAAAGAAGACAAAGGGTCATGACCAACTTAGGAGAACCCACCAACAACAACAACAACACAGCAGAGAGGACTTTTCCTTTACAGCCAGCCACAAAAATGATACCATTTGGCAACTGTATTTTTACATGCAAATATATACCAACCACATTTCAAACCCACGTTTTTTTGACATCATAAGCCAGCACAATCAATAATAAACTAAATTGCTGTCTCTGAAACACCAATACAATGTTCAGCAATCCTGCTTCTCAAACAACTTTCAATTATATTTCACAAACACTTTCTACAAACACAATACAAGGATTAATGCAGGCAGCAGGAAGGTTTCTCATGCTGACCTTCCACAGAAGTTTGCCAACACTAGAGATATTGTTGCCCTTCTCACCTGGCTGAACCAAATCTAATTGAAATGTTAAAAAATAGTATGGCCCTTTTGTCATTCTTTTTCAGGAAGAAATTAACATCCAATACCATACAATTTTCTGTTACAAGCCCAAAGATGAAATTGGATTCTTTGAGATCCTTCAGAGTTGACTTCTACATGACCTACTGTACTCCTGAAGACAGAAGAAGATTGTGTTTGGTTTGTTTGGCTTTTTTTCAACTGAAGCTTGTAAATAACCTCCTTGAATAAACCTGACAGGTCTTCCTGATCAAAACTTATAAATTCAAATGTAGGGTTTAGTCTAAAGGGTTCCCAAATCAACGATATTTTCAGGGAGTAACTTCAGTAGAAAATCTAGAACTGATGTCCCAGTATTTCTGCTCTCCAAAGCTTTAGGTTGATTTGTGTCATTTTGTTGTCATGAGTGAATTTTTTATCAAGGCAACTGTAATTGATGTGACTGAAAAACACAGATCTGTGTCACCCAGAAATGTTCTGCTGCATGCAAATGAACAGCTGCCACCATGGAAAGGCAGAGACCTTTTGCACTGTCTGTACAGTCACGGCACAAGAAAGGAAAAACTTTTCATCTCATAATCAGACAATGACATTCTGATTATCTTTGCTCCCCCTCTTCACCTGTCTCATGTCACCAGTAAGCCATGGTGACCAGGAAGGGTAATGCTAGAGAAAACTGTTAGAAGCCACCCTGTTCACAAGAAGATAAAAAAATAATTAAATCCTCCAAGCCCCTTACTATCAGCTATCTGAAAGCTCAGATGGTCTGGTTCATTCACAAGGCATTAGGAAAAGCAGGAAATGGTACAAAAGCAGTGAGGACAGGGAAGGGAAAGACAGAAAAGAAATAAATGAGATAATGAAATTGATAATGTATTCTGAGAAATAACAGGACAAATACAATGCCACGTCACTTGTGCATCATTTCTGCCCAGGCAATGAAACAATCCAGTGTAAGGAAAATTTTCATATTGAAGACTCATTCAAAATATATTGGGAAAATGATCATAATACTGGATTAGATAACAAGGTATTTGTATAGCTTGCAACTTTAGACAGCACAAGACACATAGGAATTTGAAATGTGCTGCCAAAGAATCAAAGGTAAATATGAACTAAATATTAGTTCAGCTGGTCTTCCTACCTTTCAGAGATGTAAGAATTAAATTTGTACACATTGTTCACTGTTGTAATCTGGAAGCTTTAAAATCATCACTTCCATGTGATGGACAGCAACACCTGGTTGTCCCAGACTAATCAAGACACTTGAAAATAAAACCAAGCTAAACATTAAAACCAAGTGATATGACTAATAGTGTGCTTCACACTAAAATTACAGAATGTAACTTTTGGAAAGGGAAAGGGACAAGTATAGAGTAGAAAGTAGGTATGAACATGGCATTACATCTTCCATCAGTGCTTCTACATGAAAATGCTTTATTTCTAGAAAAGGCTGCTATTATTTCTATTGTCAATTTTCTCATAATGCCACTAAATTGATAGATCCCTGTCCAAATGAGGAGAACAGCAAGGAAGGACACAACCATGTCCATCAGACAGAGCTTTGAAGGGTATTTATCTAAATGACCCCAGTGTTCAGTACTTTAGGAAAATGGCAAAAATTACCAGATACCAGGTTTTACTGGCACATCACAGGTAATGAATTTCTTGAGTTACACATCATTACTTCTATCTCACTATACTGCTCAAAAATGAAAACAGTAACAAGCACGATGGCAAAAAATAATATCCAACAGATGTCCTTCATACCCCTTCCTTGTCAAGATAACACCATCTCCTTTTATAAAGAAAGGATTCTTTTGTGGTGAACACAAAAAGAGAACTCTTATAACTTAAACATTATGCCACAAGCTATTTGGATCAATCTGATTTATTACAAGTTGTACCAGCCTTATCATAGAATCATTAAGGTTGCAAAAGACCTCCAAGATCATCAAGTCCAACTTTTGACATCATACCACCATACCCACTAAACTATACACGAAGTTTTAGAACACACTCATTTTTTAAACACTTCCAAGAACGGTGATTCCACTATTTCCCAGGGGAGTCTGTTTCAGTGTTAAACACTCTTTCAGACTTAGTGCAACAGGCTCCTCTTCTTCAGGCACAATCTTCATGTAGGTATTAAAAAAAAATTATAATCTTCTGATCTGTATTTACAAGCATTCTTCCTCAGTCCTGCAAGTTCTGCCTACTTTTTCTCTGACTAGCATCGTTATTAAATACATATGTATATGCATATATGGAGAAAGAAAAATGTCTATGGGGTCCATTCACATACATGCTGCAAATATATGCATTATATGTTGGTCAAAAAAGGACCCAATTTAAAAATATTTCAATAATCACATCACTTAAAGGATATGTAACAGCTCACAGGAATACAAACAATAAATAGCCGTGGGTTAAGGGTACTTAGCAACTTAAGTGTAATAAGATGAACACAACTAGCACATCTGCCAAGTCATTAACAGGTTATAATTCACTTTATAGACTACAGAAAGAGTTTTGATGAGGAGCTTCAAACATTGGGCTCTGTAAAAGAAAATTCACTGATGTAAGATGAATAGCAATTAGGAAATCAAAACTGATACTATACTGCCAGTAGAGCAAGCACAAGATTCAACCTTGTGGTAAAATCTCTCTCTTGGAAGGGAAAGGACAAGGCAAGTTGCAAAGCTGTTAAAAGAAAGACGAGAAGCTTGTATTTGAGAAGATGAGTAAACAGACCTTAAATAGCAAGTGATGTAGGCAGAGCAATAAGCAAAGATGATATTAACACCAGAAATCAAGTGAGGGAAAGCTGTAAGAATTAACGTCAGCCAGACTGATGAGATCATAACAGTCACAGTGTTGAGGTGAGCCAGACCTCGATCTGATTTATGGCCACAGGAACAAACAGGAACTGTCAGCTCTCAGAGCCACAGAGAGCAAAAAGTGCATATCAGAAAAGAAAAGGAAAGAAAATTCAAGAATTATTTCTCATGTGGTTACATTCAGTGACCTCAGAAGATCAAGCAAATTTTCTGAGCTAGGCAAGGTTTAATCAGACTGGGAGAAAACCACTAAAAAATAAAGCAGTGGTGCCTTCATAAAGGTCATGCTCATGGCTGAATTATTTGAAGTAAGGTGTGGAGGAGGATGCAAAGCTGAGGATGGATTCCTAAGAGATCTAAACACACACCTACATACAGAAAGAGAAGGGGGAGAGGAAGACCCACACAATAAAAAACTGAGTCTGTAAAGAGAAACAATCAACAAGGACAAAATGACAAATGTCTAAGAACAACAAAATTTAGTGAAGACTATAACATAGCATCACAGAGAGTTGACAGATGGAGTGGAGGAGAATAAAGGATTAGATTGGAATTCCTCCAGGAAGAAGTCAAGTGGAACATTAGTGACATAAATTTCAGTGCAAAAGACAGAAACCAGAAGTGAGCAGTTCTAGAAAGGCATTAGAAGACAAGAAATTAAGACAAGTGTACAAAGCATAAGAATGGGAGGAGTGGGAAATGGGAGAAGATGAAGGAGGTCAAGGGTTAGGATATTAATCTGGTGAATAGAAACTTCTGAAGTAGAGGGTTGGCTTGTGCTGGGTTGTTTTTTAATATGAAGAGACAGACATATTTCTTGTGTATGGGAGGGAATTCAAGGAGAGAAACAAAAATTTAAAAAAAAATTAAAAGTCAGAATGTGGATAGGAACAGGAAAAAGTTAACTGGAACAAGTTCAAAGACTACAAAACAAAAACTTAAAAGTCTGTTTCAGTAAACAAAAAGGAAGCTTGAAATTTGACCTTAGTTTGTTAGTTCTAAGAAATTCACATGGCGAGATGGGGGAATAGATAAACTGAATGGAGGGCTGTATGACTAATAAAAAATACAGAATGGGCAAAACTGCAAGCAAAAATACTCGTAACACATGACAGAAATCCCAGAGATTAAGAAATACAGAAAGTCAGCAGAATCAAAAGATTTTCACCAGAGATAGTCAGTGGTATCTCTGAGGCATTGCAGATGGCATTAGGAACTGAGAAAATGGATACTGGGAGTCAGCCAGGACCATGAATGTCAGAAGGCTTTGGAACCATATGAATAGAACGAAAAATAGTCCCTAAAGGGAGCTGATAAGATGATAGAAGAAAGTACAGAGGAATAAAGGAAATCAAGATCATCAAAATCAACAAAACAGAAGTTTCACAAAGTCCCATTCTGAGAGAGAGAGAGAATAAAAATCTTTTAAAAGCTCCAGTGGTTACCACAGAAAAGGAACTTGGAAAAAAGTGCAGAGAGAAGACCAACTCAAGCGTGTGGCTGATTTGGCACATGGTATATAGTTCAAATGAGAAACAGCACCAGGGCAGCTACAGAGTTGGATGGTTATCCATATGGAGACTGAAGGGTGAGAAATTATGAATGGAAGAACGTTGCAAGTCAAAGTCAGACAGAGATGGGAATAGGTAGAGTTGCGTGGATGCACACACCATAAAAACATTAGATAGACAGACAGAAGGAAATGGTATGGCTAAATAAATAAATAGGAGCAGGCAGAACTCAGAACAGCACAGAAGTACCTAATTCTTTGACCCAAATTCAGAGCAGATAATGTTTTAAGTAACAGTCTCCACAGTAAGGCAGAGATGAGGCAGTGGTAATAAACAAGGGAAAAAATCTCTGTGGGCTGGAGGAAACAGCAGGAGGTAGAAAGACAACATCTAGGTTCTTTGAGACCAGTAACATTCCAGAAAGGTCAAGAATATAAAAAGACCAAATAATGGAGGAGATAAGGAGTTTTGCACTCAAAGTAAAAAGGGAAGTTACAGGAATTTCACAAGCTGAACCAGAGGCAGATGTAATTTAGGGGTAGAAGGACATTACACCAAAGTGTAAGACATAGGTTGATATAAGAGCATGAAAAGCATCAGAAAACATAGAGATAAACTGGCACCAATAAAGTAACCAAAAATCACAAGAGAAAGGAAACAGCACCATACTAATTGTTGCTCTTTCATATATCCTGCAACTTCTGTTATCCGAAGCTGTTACACATACACTCTCTGACACACATTACTTGCTTTAACAAACAACATGGTGATTTCAAATGCTAGTTGATAAGGATGATTTGCTCTGACATAGTTATACTAGGAAAGATTTAATCCCTGAAGCTTATTCTGCATGCCTAGTCCATACAAGCAGTCCTGGTCATGGCATCTTACACTGGTACCCTCTGTAACAACACTAAAAGTTCATGACGACATACACTAATAAATCTTGTGTAATGTGGAACTGGACTAATCTGAGTCCTATTCTCACAGGAATTTTAATCACATTTATGGATCATTTGCCAGAATTGCATAGTGATTGCTTTATTCTTCTCAAGATAGAGTACACAAGGGAGTAAATACCAGCACTGGTATCCTTGGACATACAGATGCCTGTGTCCTTGCAGAGGAACATTAAAGGGGTTTTTTATGGATTTTGTTTTGTTATTTTAAGCTTATTTATTCTTTTCAAACCAAACATCACAGCTACTATGTGTGACATGTAACTTTACCAATGATTATATTCAATTAGACTTCTGAAAGCAAAGGACTGTAAACAGAATAAGGCCAGCTAATGTATTTTAAACCAGACATATCCCATAAAGTTGCACAGAGCTTTTGGTCCCCAAATAAAGGTGCAACCAGGACTGCTATATATGGGAACCACAGATTTCAGTTAACACATTAAATACAAATTGATTCAGTTATATAAGTTATATATAAGAAGAAAAAAAATATTTTTTAAAAAAAGAAAAAAAATATTAAAAGAAAAAAATATTAAAAAAAAAGATAATTGAAAGCCACTCCTTTGCTGTGACTCTGATATGCTATTATAGTCATAAATATGTACATTTAAAAAACAAAGAGGCACTGACACTTAGAAATGGAAATGTGGAATCATTTTCTTTTCTTTGCAACATTAATGCTCTAGGATAATTTCATCTGCTGATATAAATATGGCAGAATACAAAATTCTAGGAAGTAGGTTTGTAACCCATCAGGATTACAAATCCCTTTACAAGTGGTAGAACTCTCAGTAGACAGAAACAGAACACACAAAGACATTACTCTTCAAAAGGTATGTGAAATCCTACATTACCCTGCATCTTGCACAACTCCTATGTAGTCAATGGGAGTTAGATGAGATTCCAGATCAAAATTATCTTGAAATATAGCATTGCCATGGACTGCCACAGAACACTTTAAACAGTGCAGATCACAAGAGCTTTCCTCTGCTTAGAAACAGAATGAGCATATTTCAAACTGGCACAGTGCATAGAAAAATTCAGCAAGAGATGAGAAAGCAACAACAGGAACTCAGAAGAACAGAACTGGAATCTCCCTTGAATCTTTGTCTACTCTTCAAACAAAGAAGGCCCAAAGCTTTTATAAGACCACTAAAGACTGAAACTGCATCTGCCTCTACATTCTACATTTAAACTGAAGGATTTTTTTTGTAGAGGAATAAAAGAAGAGAGAACCAAAAAAAGCAAATGTCCCCACTTCTCCCATTAGCAGTGGATTTGACTCACACAGGACACTCTGGAAGCCTGATCATCCAACCTCACAAGCACTGGAACTGCAAATTTAGCTTAACTATAACTCTGTCTATGCCCATTTATTTTTTATCTGCTAAAAAGAGTAGTGGGGAGATGGGAGGGGAAGTAGCAAGAGACTACTAATTAATTACTAAGTAATAAATAAGAAATATCTCCTTTTCAAAAGCAAAGGATTAAGTCAATAAATCTTGTGCATAGTTCCATTAATAGATACTACTATGATTTCCTTGAAAATTTTATTCATGATTATTCTCATTCTTGTTCATTTTCCATCATCCTGAACTGCAAAAGTAATACTTATTTAATTACTTAATTATGACAAAATAGCAAATATGTGATGGCATTTTTGATCTGTCCATGAGAAAAACTGAAATTCTATGTAATGTTATTACCTTGTGTCTGATGTGTCTTGTTTTAAACACTTTCTGAATGTTCCTACTTCCTCAGTTTTCCTCTTACTCTTATGCTGGTTTATATTTCTAGCCAGCCTAGAAGCAGTATCAAATTTGCATATCCTTACAACAGAATATATTTTAGTCAACAAAAGGCTGCTTATAATCCCAAATTCTATTGGTGAAGCACTGAATGTGGTGTGTAACACCCTTATTTGAACTCTCCCTTCATACCTCTGAACTGGAAACCTGCTGATTTCTGAGAGGTGTGGTGCTGTTCCTCCATGGTCTGCTAGATCAGTGCACATGCCTGTCCCAAACAGTGGACTGCACACCAAGAGTGGAAGATATTTGGTGATGAACATGCTGGGAAGGCAGGAACATCCATGATGGGAACAGCAATTAACCAATTTCCTTTACAGGATCCCTGCTGCCCAGCTCAGCATAGAAGAAGCTGCCAAAAGCGTCCAAAGCAAAAGAGCCTAAATCTTGTTTGCTATGACTTGAATAAACAGAATAAGAGATTCTTCAGTTCTCCTGGAAGAGAAAGGGGTCATTCTCTACATGTCTACATTAAAGTAGAGAACTACAGGTGTGTACAGTGTAGCCAAGCAAAGACAGGAAAATTAAATGGAAATTAAACTAGAAATTGATAATGACACTTCTATGAACATGAAAGGAGGCCCATGAGGGAAATAAAGTCTAAGCAATTACCAGCAAAATTTGTTTACAGCTGATGATACAGACATTACTTAAAATGTATATTTAATTCTTGTCTCTGCAATTGCAAAGGATGCTAAAAAGGAAACAATTTAACAGTTCTTATCTGTTGAAGGAGACAGGAAAAGGACTCAGTGCATGTCTCACTTCTGTGCTGAGGTTTGTGTTGCTGTAGATGTTCAGGACACAAGGCAGTGCTAGTAACTCCTCCTGACAGCACAAATTACATCTTCCACTGACATCCACGGCAAATATGCGTGTTTGCATTAGAAGTTAAATGGCTGAGAAATTTCAGCACATCTGCACCCTACAAAGTAGAAAATCACTCAGGAAAGAGGAGGAGGGGAGCAGAAGGCAGACTGGGCAATAACAAAACCCAGTGAGTCACTGTGAGACACTCACTGAGCAGCAATGAGAAATTCACTCATGACTACGTGCAGAAGGACTGGTGACAGTACACTGAGATCCAGCAGAGGAGCCAGTCTGCTGAAGGCAACGAGGCAACCAAGTTCCCAGAGAAAGAGGTCTTCAGCTCCTTCTGGAAGAAAAGAAGAACGCCAACACAGCTTTTCATTTCCCTCTGTTTCACATTTCATATGTCAGATAAACTTCACCAGCAGTATCCAGCCACTGCCATCAAATCCTCTGCCCGGGTAATCTGTCGTATTTTTGACATGTATTAGCACAACTACCTTAACTGATGTTCTAAAGATAAAATCAGTTATCAGACACTGAGCTTCCCCCTTAGCAGTACCCACAGAGATAGACCTACACCTGTCGTGGGCAATCTAAGCACCCAGCAACAGTCTTCAGCAGCATATAAGACACAACAAAAAAATCACTGTATTACTATCATTGCTACGAAATTATCATTTTGTATTTTTCATATGTATTAGATTTTTCTATTGATCATTCAGTGAACTCCATTACAAATGTTACATGGCAGACAACACTGAGTTAACACCAACCAATCTCAACTTATAACAGTTGTCTAATCTTAAATTACAAGTTCTGATGTTCACAAACAGTGGTTTAAGACATACTTGTATGGAGTCTAAAATTCCTTATTCACCAAAATGGACTAGAAAAGTTAGAAAGCAATGGGAGGGGGAAAAGGGAAAGAGAAGGATTGTTATTTTTCAAGTTTAAAGTACTTCCAGTAACTTTAGCAGGAGAAAAGAAAATAAACACTTAAATATCCTTTGAGAATTAACTAAAATGCGCTATCAGCTGGTACAATTGACCTGCATGGTCACCTCTCAGACAGAAACTCACCTAAAGCATAGTTCATGCCCTCACATCCCAGCCTTGCCATCAGGTCTCCACCACACCAATTCCTGTCTCCAACACAGAACTCCACACCTGAACAGTCTTGCATAACTGGAGCTCCCCTAATTAATATAAGGACAAGATATTCCTCTCCTCCACTTGCAGGATTCACACATAAACATGACACTGCCTTTCCCAGAAAGTTCTAATCACAGGATTGCGACAAAAAACCGATATTGCTTTGGCTAGAATACTTTTAATTGCGTTAAATGTGGATACAAACCATATGGGTATGATTCCTTGCTTGTATTTTAATGACTCTGCGTGCCTGCATAAAATCTTTAATAAAGAGAATTTAAACAAGTGAACTCATTATGCTAGCAGGAGAGAAACGGATGGATCTTGCATCACTGAAGGCCTCCCTATACATTTTTGTTTCATTTAAGCAGCCTGGGGAAACAGAGGGAAGCTATTATAAAAATTTTACTATACCTCAACATTCCCTCATGTCTCTTAATGCCTGTTTACATCATTCAATATTCCAAGCTGAATATTTTTTATCAGTTGATGGTTGCTGCAACACTTGAGAATTCTGAGTTCACTCTGAATTTCAAGCAAAACTAGAAATTAACATCTTTTTTGTTAAGTTGACTAAAAAAACTCTTGAATCCCTCTAGTTTATGTTCCAATTAGATTACCTTTTAAGATTTTTTTGATTAGTGATATCACACTAGATAATAATAGTTTTATTCAGTTACTTTGAAGTTTGCTTAGCTCAAAATATTAGTCTAGCCTTTCCCTTTAGGATTTATTCTCTGCTTATATCAATTAGTATTGGGGGATGTAGATTCCATATAAGACATTTCAAAACAACAGGAGGTTTCATCACTAAAATGACTGCTATGAATTAAGCAAAGCTATTTTCAAAGCTTTCCTTCTCCACAAGATTACCAATTATAATTTTCTGTGCATTCAGCTCTCATTTTGCAAGGATTTCTGTGCAAATTTTTCTATAATTAATTGACTAGTTAACAGACAATCCAAATTCCCTCACCAGATAATGTGATCCTCTCAGCTCCTCTACTCAGCCCTGTTGAGACATAACCGGAGAGCTCTGGGCAGGTCTGGATCCCCTCCTTCTATGAGTGAAATGGACATAATGAAGTAAGCCCAGTAAAGGGACACAAAGGTCATAAAAGGAGAGGCTGAGATTGCTGGGACTGCTTCAGCCTGAAAAGACAAGGCTCCAGGGGTGTCTTATCAGAACATACAACTCCCTCACTGCTGGCAATAAAGACCCAGCCAGACTCCTGGTGGTGCCCAGTGGCAGGGTAAGAGCAAATGGATACAAATTAAATATGAGAAGTACCACCTAAACAAAAGAAATAACCTGGTCCCCTTAATAATAAGGGAATAGCAGTATTTCCCCATCTTATCATCAGTCACATCTTGTAACCTCCTTATTTGTATATACATGGTTTAAATGGATAAGGAAAGTGATTTTAGGGTCACACTGAAAACAGTATGGCAAGCACTATGTAGTTTACTCTGTGGTTAATATTGATTTTACTAATGAAGCAACCTATTGGAATTTACCAGAATTATGGATCAGCTTCTACTTAAAAAAATTATAATGACAGCAAAGCCACTGGCTGCAGTAGTGTAACAGTATTCATGTTAAATGTTTTGGGGTTGGTTTTTTTATGTGTAACATTTATTGAAAAGTTAAGTAAGGCAAAATAAATAAGGTCTTGCAAGGAAAGAAGAAACAACGTGAATAAGTCATATTGTTTAGGAGGCTCATTATGGGACGGGAGAGTGGAAAGAGAGGCAAAGGATGGAGAAAGAGAGAGAGAGAGAGAGAATGGACTGAGATGATTTTTTTCTCTCAAAAATACCACTCTAAGTAATGGATAACCATTCTCTTTTACTGCATTAACTCGCTCAACTTCCCTACTACTTTGTCCTAGGTGGTTCCACCTCCACAGGAATTTTTGGGGTCTAAATATGACTCTATTCTAATTTTTTTTTAACAGATTACCATGGTGTAATTGTGGTTTATTCACATTTTCAGACTGCAATTTAGCAAAACTCCTTCAAAAAATCTTTATTCAGAATGATCACGTGATGATCTTCTTGGAACACCAAAAAGACTGGAACACTCTTGGAACACTCATGGTGTAGCTATGCATTTTGTGACCATGCAGTTAGCTATTACATATTTATGCTGTGTTACTTTATGTTTTAAACCTTTCTGATGTGCTTATAGTAAGCCTTCCCTAATTCTGGTCGTCAGGCCCAATGACTTGATACATGAATTAAAATACTTATGGAAAAGAATTTGACCAGAGAAGAGGGTCATGTCTTAGGAAGGAGACTTATGTATACCAATAAGACTTGACTTCCTTCAGCTCACTCTGAAAGTACTTTAGTTCTAGTGTTTTGCAAATGTTTGGTCATGATCTCCCATTTGTCCCAGTGTTGTCATTTCTTTTAAAACTGGCACTACAACCTCCAAAAAAAAAGTCAGGAGTGTGGAATCAGGACAGCAACCAGTAACAAGCAAAAGCACCACAACTGTGTATGTGCACAAGTGAGAGCATTCTTGTTTGTTCTTGTTTAAAACTGGTAAATGACACAAGTATTTGCTTCTTACTCAACTGATCCTAAAACAGTGTTTCTCTACAAGATCTTTATCAGAGTGTCCTGTAAATTGCACTGTTTTAAAGATAAGGACAGGCACACTCACGGACGTGTATTCGTTCTGCTCAGTCAAGGGAAAAGAATTCTTTAGTTAGAGAGATCCTTCCTTACACAGCATTCTCTAAATACTGACAGTACTGATCATCTTGAAGAGAGATGATATAGTTTTAAAGCAGGCACAAAAATTTCTTCCTGTTAAATTGCTACTAACACAGTGCCCTGGATTCAATGACTCTAAATTTGTGCAGTATGTCCAAATACCAGCAAGGCTCTTTCAAACCTGTCTTTTTTAGGGGGCTGGGGGTGGGAGTTAAACAAGTAAAACAAGCAAAATAGTTTGTAGTTATATTTTCAGATCATTTCAGTCCAATTCCCTGCTCCCATGTGTCTAACTCTACCTTGCTGCAATTTCTTCTTACAAAATAACTTTACTTCCTTAATATGTTCTTCTGGGGTATTACTCTCAAACCCCTCCAAATGATCAAGGGCCTATAATGGAACTATGTCCTTTGAGTGAAAAAAACATATTCCAACTCACTTGCAATAGTCAATAATAGTGTTTCAAAACAGAGTGACCTAAACACAAACTTTTTCAAGCAAGCATTTTTCACCAATTCATTTTCCTCTGTAGGTAGTTTTCATTGCCAACAGGCTGCAACAGATGTCTACTGCACTACTGGAGATTATATCAGTGATACATTCCAAAGCCAGCCACAGAATGCAGTTTGCAGAATTAGGATAAGTGATGAAAGAGAGTCCAGGACAAGCACAACCTACTGCTGTAGCTTCCACATGCAAAATTCCATGGAGATCTAATTATTTCAAATGAGCAAAGAAGGAATGACTTCAAAATGAAGCTAAATCAAGATTGTAAACTGAATAAGGAAAACAAAGAAGCTGGGGGAGGGTTAGTCCTATTAAAAGGTCTATAAATATTCTGCAAAGCACCAAAACACCATGAAACCAATACTTTCAGGAATTTCATTCCAACGCCAAGAAACAGAATGTACTCATTGTGACTAATACATCAAAATACTGAAAATAAATTCTAACAGATTAAAAGGATCTTGTAGCAAGTGAAAGGTATAGTTAAATCATGCCAAACTCCATCAAGCTTAAGAGCAGGGCAGTCTTTGCCCATTAATAATAAGAATGTAAGTTGGATAAAGTAGACTGGGAAACTGGAATTTATGGTCAGTACAATACAGTATTTTCTACAAGTATGTTTTTAATTAAAAATTCAATGACAGACATTTTTCTGAAGCAACTTGCTGCACAAACTTAAGTCTGATCTGCTGTTGTCTCCCACACACATACAGCTCCAGCAAAATGTTATTAAATTAGGTGAAACCAGAATATAGTTCTAAATGCAAAATCAAATCCGTGACTTATATGTTTACATTTCTAGGTGGATATATTAAAACATTTTTAATTCTTGATCATTTAATCCTGTGCTTTGGGGTCAGAAAACACCACTCAACCCCTGCCAATCTGCTGTCCAGTTATATGTGAAAATTGTTGTTCCACAAGGGTAAAGCAAGTGACGGAAAAATTGCACACTACTTTCAGGCTTCAGCTGAGCTTTTAAAACACATGGTCAAACACGTTGCCATGGAAATGTTCTGCAAATATATCTAGAATTTCTTAAGATGGAGCTGAATATCCCTTTTTAAAATATATTTCTCCTACGATTTTAAATATAATTGCTTTATGATGTATTCAAGGGAATACATCAGTCATTATCTAACATTTATAACACCTAAAGTGGTAACAGTATCTCCAAATCCACTCTAGGTTTAATATATATGAAATTAGGCCACTATGTTCCTATGTAAAATACCCATACACTTGTTTTCTTTTATGTACTCTGACTTTCCTATACATCATCACAACACATTAGCAGATCTACAAGTATTAGTTTTGCAATAAAGTTGACAGCAGTTAAAAAAAAAAAAAAAAAAAAAAAAAAAAAAAAAAGAATGAGACACGCTTCAGTAAAATTCATCTGTTTTTTAACAACATTCTAAATTTTTAAGATATTAATCTTGTCTTTTACAACCCATTAGTATTAGTATGCGTCACTGAGCGTAATAATTAAAAAGAGGAGAGTTATCTTGCCAAACTTTCACTGTTATGTTCCATGAGCTATTTTTAAAACTGATCTGAAATGAAGCAAAAAGAAAAAGAATCTACTGCTGCAAAATGAAGCAAGATCTGTGCCTGCAGAACAGCTCCGTCCTGTTACACAATGTGATACGTTGTTTTAAATAACCTGGCACTGTAGGTAAACAGTTGCCTTATACTGCATTTCATATGACAAACAAACACAATCACAATAGCTTTTGTGTGTCGTGTAAAGATAAAGCAAAATAAAAATGCAATACAATCTTGTCATTTTACTTTACAGCAAAGAGATAACCTTTCACCATCAATTACTTAAAATCAAACATATTCACAATAAAACAGGTTGAAAATAAAGAGAGAATAACCTTACATTGTTCAAATAAAAATTAACATGTTAGAATTCCAAGATATACGTTGCTCTGCTTATGTAAACAGACTACCCTATAAATCCTGTAGCAAATCCAACATGAAGCAATTACACAGACAAAGAGATTGCAAATGACCTAAAACTGTAAAACAAACCCTGTGTTAGAAATATTAGTATAAACTATGAGGTCATACCTGATGACTTAGGGACTGTAATGTCTCACCGGTTCCAAGCTGCATGACCTTTCTATTTCCAGAGACCCCCAAAAATTGCATTTCCTGTCTTATCAAAGTGCATCACAGACCTATCTATCTTTCAAAATCTTCTGGGCTAGTGAAGAAAGCATTAACAGCCATTCTGTCCATCAGTAAGTGCTGGAGACATTACCCTCAAGATATCAGATCTTAAATATAGTTTCCTCCGTGCGATTACAGACATCCAGCAGTCGAGGAGGCTGACACAGCTATATCACTGATGCTGCTAATGCCATCTGAAAACAGTAAGCTTACTGCTTAAAGCAATCCTGCATCGTCCAAACAGAACAAGCCACATCCTTCAACTCCTCACTTACGTTTTTTATAAAACCTAGCACTGCCATTATAGATTTTGTTCTCAGCTCTGGTCAGCTAAAGGAGAAATTAGATATTATGCAACCAGCTTTGCATTAACGAAAGAAAAACGGCAGATGAAGTGACATATCGAGGTTATCAAATTTTGCTTGCATGACCACTCCTCAGCAAGCACAGTCACCATTCACAAGAAGCAATCTGATCTAAAGGAAAATCACCAGAAATAAATTATAAACAACTCACAGGCAGCAAGGTATTTTAATACCTCTGTGATATTGAAACAGCTATTTTTATGCAGCCTTATGAATCCTAGTCCCTATTAAATTAAAAACATCGCTTGCCTAGTATTTTAGTGTCTATTTTTAATAAATTGCATGATCACTGCATTGTTTCCATTACTCCCTGCTAGCAGCCAGAAAACAGCATGACTTGAAAATGTGCCAGTGTTATGACAGCAAAAATGTGGTTTGATATCAAACAAAACAATCATGCATGAATTTTTTCTGATATGAGAGACCTTTCAAGCTAACAATGTACAGTAACCTCCTTAATAATTTTTAAATTATTAAGACTACAAAGTAATAAATGAACTTTTTATTAAAACATATGTTTTATACAAAATGAAACTTCCAAGTAGAATTCATTATTATAAATCATTATTTATATTTACTGTTGCTAGAATTATGGCAGCAAACACGCAAACAAAAAAAACACTTCACAGAACTAAGATGAAACAGTGCCACCAAACTGGTAAAAGTATCATTTAGTAATTTCTCTGAATTCCAGACCCACAGACCAATTATTTGTATTCACACAGTGAGATATTAATTTTGAGGCATTCAGTTCATCTCCCTAAACACACAGGAATTTTCTCTCAAGACATATGGAAACATTTTGCTACCAAAACTCTTCCCTAATTTAACTTCAGCTTGCTTTAAGTGTTATTCAAATGAATTTGGCCTTCTTTACTTCGAAATATAAGCAGAACCTGAAAGTAGAAGTAAATGGTTCTAAATTAATTCACCCAGATTCTATCCTGTTAATTTAACATTATCATTACACAGCTGCAGTAATCACTCCTTTGTGTAACTGAAGAGTTAATCAAACTCAGCTTACAGTCACTCACATTATGGTACTGATAAAAGCAAACTGGTCTCATCCATGAACACCACACATTTCCCTTTAGGGGAAGAAGCTACCTGCTATCATTTTTAACTGGCTTCACTTTATCCGGTGTGTGCCACTGCCTCAACCTAAGGATGCTGCATCTCCAGGGAAAGGGAACTGTCAGCCACACACGAGTGCAGAGGCACCACTGAAGTGTCCAGCAGCCTGTCAGTGGAGCTTTGAAGTGCAGCAGAGAACCAGACAAGGCCTGACTTGATGCTGCTTTTTATATTCTCCGAAAGTTAATCCTGATGTCCAACAACCTGATACTGTCTTTCTACTGCTGCTGGCAGTGGCAGGCAGGAGCCACCTCTGAACATTGGCAATGTTCTCAAAAGCTGCTACTTTTCAATTTGCTCCAGATTAACTCATTAATTCACTTTCAACCCAGAAAATATTACTAAATCTGCACACAGAGAAATAAATGCACATGCACAAGGAGACAAAGGGCCCTTCAAAAAACAAACGAGCGATTTAGAGGTAAAAGGAGAAAACAGCTTTCCCTGCATCAATATGGAGCTGGAATATCTCCAAAGGTAGTACTTTTATTTCCAAATGTAATTTACAAGAGTAATAATAATACACCAGCACTAAATATTAAGTTACTTTCTCCTTTACAAGCCCTGAGTTCTGGAATTCATTCTGACCAGGATTTACAGGTATCTAAGGGAGTACAACTCCAAATCTCTAAGTTGCTGGTCATCACTTCCAAGTCCCCAAAAGTTACTTGCTAGGACACAAAGGCCAGGAAGATGGTAAGAAGTGATAGAAACAATGTAGGTTGCCAAGCCACCTTTCATAAATACTATGTAGGCTCTCCCTGTTTAATCTTGTACTGCATGATGATCTCCACGCAAAGAGAGAAAACCACACAGCTAGGGGCTCTACCCACAGCTGTCAAGCACATCACTTAGGAGGTTCTGCTCACAAAGAGCTCATGGTTTCTCCTCCAGCTGGACATTTGAAGAATTCAGGAACTAAATAAAACACAGGATAGAAGACTATTTTCCTGAGTTTGTTTAAGATCTCAGTACAGATTATAAATGCACTCCAAAATACAATATTATTTCTTTGTGCACATTATCCCAGCTAATGGAAGACTTCCATTGAACTTATTCCATGTTTTTCCTCATGTCAATACCATGACTATTTTGCAAAAGTGAAAATTTTAACATTTCATTAGCAATGTCAAAGCAGAAGGAAGATATAAATACAGTACCATTTTTAAAAGTACAGATATTCATTCTGAGATGTTAAAGCAAAAATCGTGTAAGCCATCTCCTTTAGATTATCAAGTACCATTTTCTGTCATACAAAAAATTACTCACAAATATAGTTTGCTTTTATTTAATTTTTCTTCACAGGACAAAAAGAATTCATTTTCTGTGACTTATGCAAGGTGAAATAATGGTCACTTTGAATCCATCACAGACCAGTTTCATATCAAATAGAGCTGACCTAAGCAGTGAGGGAGCAAGCAACAGAAGCTCTGTCATTCAGCTTTTTAAATTAAGTCATGTTTGCTAGCACTAATGATCATGATAAAGAGCATTTGAGATTAGAGCAAGAGATTGGAGACTGTAAAATGTGAAATTATGTTGTGCTGTACCAAAAGAGCGGAAAGAACAATAAAAAAGCATATTCCCCAGCAGCAATTTGAGGGATCAATTTTACTACATATTTTTATAAATATGAGCATAGTATGAATTACAGCCTACATATCACAGTTTGGATTTGTTCAGAAACTTCTGATATGGAAAAGCACTGCTAATATATGAGGAATGGAAAAGTACCAGGAAGACATGGATAACCTCTAGGACCACAAGAATAAAACTGAGGTAAAATTTAATGCAAAATGCAAAGATGGGAACTTGATGATTGTTAAGATTCTGTTGAAAATTGAGACCTCAGCATTTGAAAATTACAGTGGATGAAACTGTGGGTACAAAGCAGATCACAAGTAATGACAAGCTATCAAAATGCTGTCCCTATGGAAATAAAATGAAATTTTTAATTTATCAGGTAATATATTTCTCATACATAGATATCAACATTAATGCAACAATCAACTCTATTAAAATTCTATTGATCTTGACTCTGATCGTCTATTGTCTAAAAAGGAATTGAATCTGGAAGAGAAAGTCTTCTACAATGGTCAGGGAAATTTTGAGAAGAAACTGAAAATTTTTGCTTTGTTTAGCTTAACAAACAAAAGACTAAAAGAGAGATCTGCATAGGTGTGTCAAGATAGAAGTGCCAAGGAAAAGGAAACTCCAGTACAAATTTATAACGAGCACAAATCCATACTACGTAATCAAGAATTTGGGGAGTTTTAACTATCAGGGGCCAAAGGCCTGCAAGAGCATGAAATCAAAATTAAAAAAACACAGAAATGCATCTTGCACACCTCTATTTCTACAAGATAAGAAAACACTGACAAATGAAGAGAAATGCAGAAATTTAATACAGCACAATTGGTATCAAGAACAGGACCTAAGGAAAATCAGTAGATTGCAATGAGGCTCAACACTGATTGGAAATTGGTTTAGAAACCTGAATTAAAAATTAAAAAGACATGATAACAGTTGGTTTCTCATGTACTACAGACACCAAACTTTCATCTCGATGCATAGAATGATATTAACAATATAAAAAACTCAGTAATTTCTCTTAACCAAAATAAATAAAAAATTTCAAGTTTTAGCTGATTGCTCAAATCAGTTTAACATTTTATCTTTGTAGTGGAGTGGAGTAAGCTGAAAAGTAATTAATGATAGCCCATTCTCCTTTAATCCTGATGAGAGGACTATTCCTATTACCTTTCTTTAGCCTACATATGTATCTTTTATTCAATTCTCCTATTATATTACTGGGGTTTGGATAAAGTGTTAATATCCTTCTTTAGGCAAAAAGGAAAATCATTAGGAAATTGAAGTTTATTTTTATTAACTCAGTTAAAACTTGTTATATTTTATGGAAGTCCCAAATGAGATCCTGTCCAAAGACTCTCCTGGGATTATGTCAGCAGGCGTTATATAAGTCTAATCAGCTCATCTGTGGACAACCATGGCTGTGGTTAAAGGAAACTCAAAACATTTACAGAACACAGCAAGAAACAAGTAGGGGCAGACCTGAACCATGGATGCATAGCCAAAATTGGCAAATTAATTGCCTGTTTTCAAATCTGCCTAGCAGCTGTATTAAAACAGCACCCATATATCTCATGGGTAGTGTGGCTGAATCCTAAATTTAAAACTCAAGCCTGTCTCTCAGGTCAGTCCCTGATGATCCAGATCACTACACTACATATTACTGACAAATTAGAATAAATTCATAATAAACAGTTTCAAAACAAGATTTCTTTCCAATATTTTACCTTCAAAAACTATTTTAAAATGTCTGGCATCCCATTTCCCAGAAGATAATGTAGGAGAAGGCTGACATCTCCTTTCTCTCAGACTGCTGAGGAGCAATCCTATACTTATAATGTATATAACAGATGGTTGCTTACATTTGTTCTTGGAAAAATACAGAAAATAAAGAATACAAATCTCCTCAAAGCTTGCCATCATACATTTATTTTCTAAGCAAAATTATATTTATATAAATGGTGTATTGTAGAAAATTATTTGTACAATCAGACTGAATTGGTAAATTTTAAATGTGTGAATAGAAGGTGAATAGGTTCGATCTAAAATAACCATGCCTTCCTTTTCTGATTGAAAAGAGAGCAAACCTTTCCACATTTTTAAGCATCTGACCAGTGTGGCAACTTGTGCCTGGGAAAACCTTTTTCCTTTTATTAACATGGCTGACTAAGGGCTAAACTTGCAACAGCTGGGGATGCTAGAATTTATTATAGGAAACCACCTTCTCTCCCTCAAAAAGGTGATGATGCAGTTTGGACTTGATGTTGTCAAGAAATTTGCTTTCCTGATAACAAAGAAACACCAATTTAATCAAAAGGGCTGGAACCCATTAGCAAGTTCTAACAGCCTTCCCACAGAAGGAGCAGCAGGACAAGTGATGTTGCTCTGGGTGTCTCCCAAATATTGCACAATACTGAAGTTGCAGCCTAGTTATATTACACACCTCATATGTTCTTTTCTTTCTGATCCTTTTTCATCGCCCCCTTGTCCCTGAAGAGGAAGAAAAACTCCTTTTGCTTAAGAAAAATTTGTCAGCTCACTAATCCTAGCTCCTTATCTGCCTCAGAATAGATCTGACTTCTCTAAATATTTTGCATTAAAAAGTTCTCTTTCAAAGAAGAGAAATGTTAAATTTTGACATATAATTACCATTATCCTCTCTGCTAGCAGAAAATGATGGCAAAATGCCAACTTGCTTGTCTGCTACAGATAAGACATTTCCAAGCTTCCATCCTTCCCTTCAGAGAAAACAGAAGGGGAAGACCAGCCAGGAGAAAGCCTACCCTGTCAGCTGATCCTCTAAGAAATAAAATTAATATTCTCCTAGCAGAAATCATTTTCCTCCGAGCCTGAGGTAAATGATATGCCTTACCATATGTTATGATGGTCCTTTCAAGAATGACAAATTTGATGAATTTTTCCTGGATGGTCTTTCTCTCATCCAATCTCTTCTCATCACCTCCAGCTTCTGCTGCAGGCAAACTCTCAAGAGGCATAAATCAGCATAGCATCACCAAATTATATAACTTCTATCCCCTGGGGATTTAGCCCCTTCTATTTCAGACTTAGCAAAAAGAAAAGTGCCTGTGCATTCTTCAATAATCTTTTTGATCTGTGCAGAGCTTTAGAGAATTACCCTGACACAGTGCTGAGCTGCCACAGCAGTACACCCATCGTGAGCAGAGAACCCAGACATTTGTTAAAGGAAGAGCTCTATAAAGGTTATGTCCAATTACAACACACTCAGAACTAACTCTACTTCAGAAAAAAAAAACCTCTGCTTCAGTTCAAACAAGGGGGGGAAAGGCACAGAACAGGTTCAGTCAAGTTTCTTCACTGTTTATAAAGATATTGGCATAATTTGAATACAAACTCAGCTTTGCACTCCTCATTAGTTCACCTATAGCTTCTAGGCCATCAGAATGTCTGAATATCTTTCCAAACCCCAGATACCAGATTATTTGCACATCATTTGTACATCATGGGCCTTTGAAAGTTTTATCATTAAAATATAGATACAAATACAGATATTTTAAAAATCCACCTATCAACACACAGATTTCAAATTTTCCCATTTGCTGTAAAATATGCTGATTCTAAAGAGAATGACAATAAATAAAGATTGATTTTACACAATATTCCTCAGTCAAAGCTCATCCAAAAAGAAAACTGCTGAATATATTAGTTAGCCCCAAATTTTCCAGGCTGTTTTAACTGTTTATTCCAGCCACATAAAACAAGTGGGTTTGTATGCTTAAATATAGGAGCACAAACCTAATGTCGTTCCCATGCAAAATATCCTTTCAAATTTTAAAAGACTGTAATGTGGGATGAAAATTGCAAGGATTGGGAGGCAAGGTCACTTCTTTGAAAGAAGGCAATGGGAGAAAGGAGCTATTACTAGAGTATAATTTAGGATTAGGTTAGTCTTGACAAAAACCATGCAACAGGAAGGATGCAAGACAGTAAAAAATGCTTTATAAATGCAATTTATCACATAAATATGTAGTATATCAGAAAGATAAGTACCTAATTTTACCACGCTTACAACTACCATTAAAAGAAAAAAATTATCGAGTAGTCCATTCCAAAATCAGTTCCAAAATGTGATCTCTGAAACAAACATTTGCTTTCCCACAAAGTTAACAAAGGATTTCACAAAGAGACTAAACAAACTGAGATTAACTGCACCAGCTCTATCTTTCCATCCTTCCTCTGCGAGGGGACACAGAAAAGCCATTCAAGCAGCACACACTTCACTAACAGCCCAACTCCTTATTTATGAGGGTGCAAGGTAAGGCATCCACAGCCCAAACAGGCACTGGGCTGGGGGCAGCCCTCCTCTGCCTTATGTAAAAATAAAGAAAGGAGAGAAGAAAGAAAAGCTTCCCCCCAAACTAGAAGCAGGTCATAAAGCTGATGTTGGGACATTCTGGAATAAATTATAAATTCAGAGGTACAAACTATCTAAACAAGACCAATTCATTGATATTTTTGGATAAAAAATGGGTGAAAAGGTATAATACCCTGGGACAATTCAAGATACTTTAAAAATTCAATTGCCCATATGTGGGGCGTTTTTTAATATTTAAAACTGAATTTTATACTCAGTAATGCAAGGACATAGATAAATATGTTAAGATCTCAAGGAAAAAAAATAGCAAATCATTGCTTCAAAGATAGAAAACTGGGACAAAATGCTCATTGGAATATACAGAGTCTCCCACAGGAGCTTAAAAAGTCAGACATTGCCTGCTTTTATATTTAAACTGTCTTTCAGCTACCTACTTCAGTAGAAGACACTTGTGAAAGCATAAAGGTGTAAAGGACAATGAAAGATAAAAGAACATTAAAATGAAGAATATGTAATCTTTAGCTGCCTTCCCACCATGGAGACTTTCCTGGATGTGAAGGGCAGTTGGTGGTTTCATATCTGCTCATTTCATACCTGCAAAAAGGTGCACTCCTGTGAACAGCAGTCATTTGCCTCTCAGTGTAAATAAATACACCACACATACAGACATGAGGAAAGTGCATCACCCTTCATGCTAAACTATCCCATGAACCTGGACAGCCTGGAAGACTTCTGGTGCATTACACAGAAAAACAGAGCTACTGTTTGAGAGCCTAAAACCTAAATGATCAGATGTATCATGACTAAATATACCCAGGCTAATAAACCTTCCCCTTTGCCCTGAAAGAGAAAGCCAGCAGCAGGCAATTTCACCTTTTCTCTTTCCTCTCCCTCCGTCAGGAAGAAAAACAGTGCTGGGACGAGCTCCCCAGAGAGTGAGGATGGCAGACACAAAGTTCCCAACTCAGACAATTCTTTCCTGCTCTCACCTGCACTGCCTGAACATCAGTGGAACCCACACACATCCACCAGCAGCACAGCCCTATTTCAGGCCTTCCTGCTCTCCTGAAGTCTTACTGTTTTCAAAGTTGATGAGAAAAAAAGCCAGATGAGTCTGGAAGCAAATCCAAGGCTAGGTGAGAAAGAAAATATGTCAGCCTGGTTCTACAAGCAAGCACTCACATTCCCTCACAATCTCCTCTACTCAAAACCCTCTCTTATGATCCCTTTTGGGTTACAGCTGTGAGCCATTTCCACAGGAATTTCAGAGAGAAGGGCAACTGTAAGGCAAGGGCACTCTCCTCACAAAAGTTATCCAGCAGTCTCCTCATATTCCCCAGAAGTTACATGGCTTCAGCCTGTGCTGTCTCCAGTGTTCTGAAAGACATCACATATGTTCTTGAACCAAAACCTTATCACTGGGTTCTCAGACCAAACTTAGGAATAAAATGAAGGCCTGTAGAAACACTGAAATACTGATAAAGAGATTCAGAAAAAAATGTTTCCAAATTTGATACAAAAACATTGTGCTACTTCCTCTTTAGAGAAGAAATTTGACATTTAATACCATGAAATTCATTGAAGTATATGGTCAAAAACTGACTTTTAAATATGTCAGCTGTAGAAGAGTCTCCCACAGGAAAAAAGCTACCTTAGCTATGGTGCTTTCAAAACTCAGCTGGATAAAATGCTGTAAATCTCCTGCACAAAGTCACTTTCTGTTATCAATGCACTAGAAAATTCTACTTAGTGTCACACTTCATGGCTTGTTTAGCTCTACCATGCCAAACCTGAAATCACAAACACCAGGTAACTTAAATACCTCGTATGAATATGAGACCACATCCCTCCAGCTCAGCATACTCTGTGATTACTGTTAAAGACACCAACCCAAACAAGTCTTTAAGTTATTTTGGTCCTTGGATTGGCTTAAGATGAAAAGTCTTTCAGGTGAAAAGAATAAACATAGTTTACTATGAAAAAAAACTTGTAGGAAACTAATGCAAGTTTTAACTGCCAGCTGCTTGTGATTTTGTAATGAGGTAACACCATGGAGACATCAGTTGCAGTGGCACTGAATATTGCAATTACCAAGCTTGATTTCAATTATTTACATTCTAATGGATGACCTCCAAGTTCTGGATTCACTTCTACTTTTATTACATAAAAACAGAAGGTAATAAATGTTACAGAATACATTCATTAATTTGAAAAATTTTCAGCTAAATTACTAAAAGTTAGGGTTTTCAGAAGTGAAGCAGAAGATATATTTTAAAAACATGAAGAATTGAGGTAGTTTTAAATAACTGGACTTCTGAATTCATTAAGTACATGTAAGGAATAATATCTTTGTTAGTTCCCCCAAAATCTATTTTTCAGTTAGTACTTGACTGCCTTTCAGGGTCATACATTACACCAAAAAATCTACCTCAAATATAATCCAAGAACATCTGTGTTATTTCAATAGTGTGGCTATTCTCAAATTCCTATGTAGTACTTAATTTTTTCAGTACTATCATTATACCTAATGATTCTTCTTCAAGTCACCAACCCAGTTTTTGTCTTCAAGGATGAATTCTACAGCTTAACATGTTGTGTTGTGTGCCAGCTTAAAGAAGACTATGCAAAAGGAGAACCATGAAAAGAATAATTCAAATGTGGCACCTGACACAGACAACTAGTAAAAAAGTTTTGAATATTTCAGCTATCAGTATTTTGCTGTTGCTGGCCAGAGACAATGTAAATCTCAACTGCAGTCTTCTTCCTGCCCTACAAAGAAAACAAACTTACTTTGAAAGCAAACATGTGGCAGTCAGCACCCACTTAGTAGCAAGGTGATGAGAGGCTTCCATCTATTATTTCATAAATTCTTCCCATTATTAAAGTGCTTATTCACACAACTCATATAAAAACCAAGTTTACCATACATCACTTTAAATAGTACAGCTGTAACAGGAATCACTATAAATAACTCATCCAAGAAATTTATTAGCAACAAAAGATTACAAAATTCACTCAATGATAGCAGGAGAAGTATCTAAAGTAAATGCAATAGAAATAATTCATACTAAATGTAAAAGACAGTACTAAGCATTATAAGCCAAGAAAAGCAGATCAGACCATGTCATAAAAAGAAAATTCTCATAAATGTTTCATTTTTTTTAAATTACTTTCTTACCTCACTTAGCCTCCAGCAGTCGATAGACCATAGGCTTATCTATAGTCTACTCTAACTTCAGACACCACTCACTCACACTTGCCAAGGAAACAAAACTAGGAAAACTAGGGAAACCAAATCAGGGCTTGAATTTAAGGTAGTATTGTATCTGGGCCTGTTGCCTCTTTCTCACCTTGAAAACCAAAATATGTCTTCCACTATCAGGAAAAACAGAATTAGTCCAACAAGAATAAATGAGTTCTCTACTCAAACAGATGCTCCATACTTTATTACCTCTCCCAAGAATACCATGACTAAAACCACTGTAAGTAAAAGCCTTAGTCTCTAATTCCTAGCACCTGCATAATCCATTCCAAGAAAAATGCATTTTGCTCTCCCTCACTCACGCTCTCAAGCCACTCTACCAAGCTGACATTCCTACATCTAAGCCTATTTTCCAGGTCATCAGTATGACCTTGTGCAAAGCCTTACAGCCAGTGGGATTTATAGCTGGATGGCATTATGCCCACATGGAAACTTGCACTGTCTATCATTTTTGTACTGGTGAGGTAAACAAAGACTTTGGGTCTTCTAAAAAGACAATTTCAATCTTTGCAGAGACATCTTCACGTGTGTCAGTCACAGAGGAAAGTCTGGAGCACCGGGCACAAGGCAATGCCAAAGGCTGACCACCAGCCCCTCCCATGCTCAGGAAGCCAAAAATTCTCACAACAGGTCATGCTGGTCACAGAAAATGCTTTGACATTGCAAGAGAAAGGCTGATTTCCACTAAACTCAACCTCTTTTGCAGTTCCATAACTTTTCTAGTATATAAATGCATTTCTCATAACGCAAGGCATAATGAAGTTAGGGCAGCTATCACAAGTATTAAAACAGCAGATTCTTGGTAAAACTGATTTTTCAAGCAGCTTAAAAAATTATAGTTCAACAGTTACCTTCCTGAGTTTAATAGCCCAAGTGCAAGGTTTTTCTTAAGAAATACATCTATTGTATTTTATACTAATTATCACCATCAACATTAGCAGGAATAGTAGTATTAAGCACTTCTGATTTGAACCAGTGCTGCCAGCAATGCAGTGAAAGGAGGTGAAAGGTGCTAAAAGCAGAAGTCAGAGCCAAGGATCTCTTTTTCTTTGTTCCATCTGGGAGCCCAGGCTCAGGGACACCTGGCATCAGCAAGGTTCTGATACCTGTTCAGGTTCACCCTTTCTTTCCTCCCCAGGCAGAGCTCTCACAGGGGGCTCCTCCTGCTCCTTTCCCAGCAGATCCCCCACATTCAGCACCTGGCTGTACCCAGCCTGGCAAGGTAGGCTGTACGTTAAAATATTAAATATAGACTGCATTAATTATTCATACAGTCCAGTATGACACATTAGACTGAATGTCATGGTTTTCCTAAAGGTAAAAACATGCTGAGTTTTACATAACATTCACTAAACGTAGTGAACTAATTAAAGTATGTTAATTAGGTAATAGACAAAAAGAACTTAGTATGTGGTAGAGACTGGTCACTTTTAATACAGCATGTATTGTACTGCATTAATACTTTGGCTGTAATTTTATGCTTAATGAGCAAGAGGAAAAGCTGATTATTCAGAAAGCAGAAAAAAAAAAATCACATGTGTTATGTGTTGGAAAAATAGCCTCAGGTGACAGAGGAAATACGTACCAAAGGAATTGGCACTCTAACAAAGAAAGTATAATTTCAAAACCCATAAACAACATGCTGTCAGTGGGAATTTCACATAATCAAATTCTAGGAAGCAATACTTAATTGGTGATGTTAATAAAAAGACCAAAATCTGATTTTATTTGCACAAGTTGTCTGTTCTCCCTGTACTGTGTAAACATTTTCCCAGTTTTTCTTAGATTCATATTTGCTTTATGGCAATTCAGAATAAGGCTTTCATAACAAACGCTCTAATTCAGAGAAAAAATTTGAGAAGAAAGAATTTATTGATTAAACTCCTACTCACACCAGTCAAATGTTTGTGGGAAATATGAATGCATATGTCTGGCACAAAAAAAGCCCATGTAATGCTCTACATGCAATTAAAAAATACTTCAGGCTTATGTTTAAACATTTTTTTCTCATTCCATATCTTATCTCCCTGCTTTCCACTTGATTTGAAAAGGCTTCATCAAACCTAGAAAGCATCCTGATGTATTTTACTAGAAAGAAAAAAAAATCCAGTTAGTGCTCTCAGCAAAACAAAGGCCTATACTGTCTTCAGAAGATGACTGGAATACTGACAGTAACAAAGAGGACAGATGTTGGTGATCTCAAATCACTCAGCATAAAAGCAAACGACTCAAGTTCTTTCTTAAGCCCAGCAGCATACATTTTGGATATCATTAGGCAGTCATTAAAAAGTGAATCCTCGTATAAAAGACTAAGAAAGAGTGAGAAAAAGAACCTCATACTCACAATGAAATTTGGAGAGAACTTAGAAAAATTCAAAGCAACTCTTAAGATTAAACAAAAAACACACCACACACAAGCTTTATGAACTGAAAAAAATTCAGAAAGATCAGCAGCCACCTGGCCTAGAAGCCGCTCTGTTTGGGTTTTTTAACACCAAAGTTTCATTTAGGGCTAGAATTCTGCTGTGAGACACATCAGTCTTCACAGGGCCAAGGAGCTTGAGGTCTCACCAGAGCCTAACACCAGCCAGAGCCTGAGCTCAGGTGCTGTTCTCATGTCTGTCCACTCACCTTTCTCCATTCTCTGAAAAATATGTCCAACACCAGAAGGACAGAGATGGCCATGGCTTTGTTTTCTAGAAATACTGTAACACCATACACCCTTGTTTGTTCCCACAGAGGTCTGCTTATCATCTCTACCTGAAAGAACTCAGGGACTTTCTTCCCACACCTCCAGAAATGGCCCCATTGGGAAGGGAGGTGAGAGCTGCTTTGTAGCTGCAACACTCTCCAGGGAGAGGAGAAATGGGGGTTATCCTTCTGAAAAAGCAGAAGGAGTTGAAGTCGTGTCCCATGTTCTGCATAACTACCTTAATCACTGGACCACTGACACACAGAGAGCCATGAGCATGGCCACCATTTGCCCACAGAGAAGGTCAGGGAGCTGTGGGAGCAGATCAACACCCAACTCCCTGTCAAGGCACCTAACCCAGACCCTCGCACTGAGCACCAACGCCTGCACCAAGTTCAGGAGTCTGCACTGAAAATAAGGCTAAAACATTCATAAATGGCCAGGAAAATGAGAAGCTTTAGTCCTGTCCAATGCCAGACAGGTGGGTGATTTCAGGTGAGCTGGTGCAAAGGCTCAGCACTGCACCAGCTGCCAGCCCTGCAGCAGCGTGGCTGCACGTGTGTCCTGCTGCTCTCGGGTTGAGCAGCTGCTCCCCTGCTCAGATGTAGCTAGCAGAGGCACAGTGCCATGCTGCTGTGGCAAAACTGCCTCCACTTCTGGATTTATTTCATCCACACAAGGTCAAAAATATGTGAACCAGATTCTCAAGTTTCGCCATGGCACAAAGAACTTTTCCACATCAAGATGGCAGCCCCGCTTCATGCCAGGCTCAGACTCACAATGGGCCACAGGGTCCACAAACATTATTATCCCTAATGCTCACTGCTTAACTCTAAGCTCATTAACAACAACTTCTGAGCCCGCAGTTGCAAGGTCTTTCACCTCTACCTAGTTATGACCTCTGTGGGAAAATGTGGTCGTGAGTAAAGTTCCTTCAAGAACACATACCATGCCACTGCCCAGCACTAACAAATACCTGCTTAGAGAGGATAACACACTAAGTAGGCAGGGCAGGACATATTAATGCAAGTTGCACTCAAATTCACAAGAACCAGAACTGTTGTGTAAAGTTTCTTACCCTAAAAATTAAATGAGGTGTCTAGAGAAACAGCTTTTTTTTGGCGGTGTTGTTAGGATTTGTCCTCCAGAATAATTCACAGCACTGGAAGCACAGAGCTTTTGTCAGGAGAAAGTTGCAACATTTCCTGCAACACATGAATGGCACCAATTGCAATTAACTGCTCTAGAAGGAGCTCACATATCTCTGCTGGCTAAGAATCCCCCATGGCACATGCACCCTTTCCAGTCCTTTTTCTCCTTGCTTCACACACTTATCTGCAAGGGACTCATTATAAGTGAGCCCAATTATGCATACAGTTATTTTAAACAAGGGCATTGATTTAATGAAGCCCTGTAGGTTGACAAACAGCAGAACTTGAACCAATTCCATGGGATGTATTTCCCCAGTGCCTTTTCCACGACATATAAACTAAAAGACAACGAGTGACTATTTGACTGCTCAGCAGTGCAAAATAACTGCCAAAGAGTTTTGTCTTAATTTTCAAAATCACCTTAAACATCAAAAACCCAGGAAATCCAAGAGTCTCTCATCAACATCACACAGCATTCTTTCTGGAATAAGTTAAATAGATGAAAGAACAATGCTGCTCCTGCTTTTGACAGACAATTTGTAGGGTGTGACACCACTATTTTTAGGGTGTGAGGAGCTCAGGTACTAAGATCATAAGCATTACAATATGCCTTAAAAATTTAAAAATTAGGCAAATAATCTTTCCAGAAAAGGATGGATTATTCCCATTCTGTTAATGTTTTACCACTCCCTGTGCTTTGACAGCTAACTGTTTCTAACTTTGCAAAGTACATTTTACAAATCTGAATCATTTAGTCTGTACACCAGGATTTAATTTCTTAAAATTCTTCTTTTGAGTTTGACTTGCAAAACCTAACCAGGTAGAGAGAGGTGTATTCAAATGTTCCCCAAGAGCTTCATGAAATCCAGACAATAAAGTGGTGAACAAATTTGTTCACTTAAAAATAAAGGAGATGAAGAACATAAAGCTTAAATGGTTTAAGAAGGTATGATAACAAGGTGTCACTTAAACTAAGGGTTGAGGTGAGGAAGGCATAATTCAAATGAACAGGAGTAATTTTCCACTGTAAAATTCAAGTTAAACTTGAAGATTCGTTAAAAAGTGTGATTATTAAAGCCTGTAGAACTCAACAAATTGAATGAAATTAAAAACCTAACTTTCCAGACACCCAAAAGTGCTAGACTGAAAAAAAACAAGGTAACAGGCTTTTTCCTAATAGAATTTCTAGAAACAATAACAACATTATTTGCATTGTCAGGAGGTAAATATCCTCACTAATCTTAGCCATTTCCCAGATAATGGCTCACTCTAAATTAGCTTTTAACTATAAAGGGTAAGAACATTTCTGGCCTAAAGGAATCAGGTGCAGAGACCTAATCAAATAATAATCAAGTTCTTTGTTCATTCCTTAGTAGCAAGAGACAACCGCATAAGGAGAGAAAAATCTTCTTGAAAGGTGATGTGACTTAGAAAAACAACCTAATCTTGACAGCAAGACAAGAAAATGAAAATCATAAAACATTGCTGCAGGGATTTATATGAGGCTTTACAACTTTGCAATAAAATTAAATTTGGAAGTATTTTTGAATGGACATAACGTTTAAAAACAAGGGGATAAAGATACATATTCAGGTGATTATCGGATGTTAATAAAACTCAATGAGCATCAAAATTACTTCAGCAAGATTACAAAAATTTCCATCTTCACATTTAGTTGTCTAAATTTTATAACGAGTTGCTGGGAAATCTGCCCAAAGCTCTGTTACTGGAGTATCAGAACTATTACTGCTGTGATTCTTCTACCAAAAAAATTATTACAACTGTGATATTTATAACACAGAGACTAAATATAAGTAAGCCTCCAAGCAAAAATACATTATTCGGATGATAAATGTCTTTCACTACATTTTTTGTCATTTATTCTTATAATAGTTGCCCTATTTTCAGAAATTTTATATCATTCAGCCTTAACAAGTCTTTTCCAGAGGGAGAAAAAAACTATTAAATCCATTTTCTGATCATAACTAGTTGGAGAAAATTCTGTCTCTTAAGTGAACATACTCCTTCAGTATGTGAAGATTGTTTTCTCTTAAAGTCTTGGTATTTCTACCAGGAAAATGACCACATTTTCCCAATGCAAATAATAAGCAAACCAACATTTCATTCCTATTTTGAAATAATAGTCAATAAACTGGTGTCAAATTATGAACAGGAAGAAAACCGTATCAGTTAAAAAATAAGCTTATGAACATGTTAAGCACATAAAAAGTGTATACTGGTAACTTGGAAATGCTGCGCCTTCCTTTCAATTCAAAAATTTTTAGTGTGAAAGAATTAAATTCCTGTCATCTAGAAATAGATGTAATTTAATGCAATTGATAAAGCATAGGTGCAATCCTCCTTTTTTGCCAGCAATCTCTCATTATCCCCATTTAGGCCACCCTGAGCATCTCCAGCCCATGATCGAGTTCTTTAAAATATTTACAAGCAACTCTAACTGAAGGCTGTGATCCCCACCAAAAAAAGTACAGGTGAATCAAGATAAAAGTCTATGAGCAGTGTGAAGGCTTCACTATGCTCTCCCAATGCAGATCATAAAGTATTTGAGGAAAGAATGTAAAAATAATTGTGGCTGGAGAGAAATCTGGTGCTAGAATGAACCCCTACAGTAGATTGGCCAAATCATGCATAATTATGAAATTCTGTAGAGTGGTCTTGTTTAACTGGTCTACAAAATGTAGTTCTAACACAACATTCCCTCATGTTACAAAAACATGCAAAAAAGAAAATACAAAAAACTATGTAAAAAAAAAGAACTCACAACACAAAACAACCTTACAAACTGATCCATACATAAAGTACTCAATTATTCTGTAAGACTTCAGTGAGAGATTCCACCAATTACCATAGGAACTGGATGAAGCTCCATATATTAAAAAGGAATTAATTAAGCAAATTAAGAAGAAAAGAACTTTTTCAATACACTATGCAACAACATGAAACTTCAGCAAATGCAACATGAAGCCTCATGAAACCTCCTCAGCACTGGCAGATGTGTTCACGTGCTCTCACAGCTGCTGGAAAGGAACTGCAGCTACATCACCACTGCTTTATGGGAACACTGAGAGGTAAAAAGTCCCTCCCTCTACTTTTTTTCCTGCTTGTTTCAGAAGTCCCAAAATAAGACATTTTGGAAGCCAGTACAAATCATAGCAGCAATTCAGATATTATGTTTCAGCAATATGACCTAAAAAATCCCTACACTCTGTAAATAATCTCAATTATGAAATACAGATACTAATTACCTAGAATCTTAAGTATCTCATATCAGTCTATTCATGCTGCAGTGATCCAGAAGATGTTCTCAAGCCATAAATGGACTGTTGAGAATGCACTCCTATTTTAGTCTATGCTCATCTTTAACACAGAAACAAGGAAATGAGAATGGGTTGGGTTTTTATTTGTCTCCTCCAAAAGAAAACCAGTAGCAGAAAGCATCCCATTAGAGGGATCACAAAGAAAATACAGTTTGAGAACAGACTCAGCATTGCTGAAGGGGATGAAAGCTAAAAGGCACCTAGAGAAATAAACAACTTTAAGCATTTGACTAACCAAATGTACAGCAGACTTTGCCACCGGCATCTCACCAGCGCAGCTCTCCCTCTCCAGGTTCTGCCCCTTTGTACTGTGCCCTAAGCAAAGCAGATCAATTCAAAGCAAAATTCATACAAACGTTATTTAAATGAGCTTTTAGGTCATTTTACTTAAGTAGTCTATTTTAATCTTTGTTTACAGCTAGATTTTTAGACGTTTTCCAAAAAACAAAAGAGATCTATTCTCATTCGTTAGTATAACGACGCAGGTATACTGAAGAGGAAAACAAGATGTATTAGATCTGGTGGCTGTACATGCACTAACATTCATCAGGGTCAATTTTGCATTATTTCGTCAGAAAATTACAGCATTTAAAGGATAGTGGGGTTTCTGTTTGTTTGTTTGTTTGTTTTGTTTCTGTGGGGCTTTTAATCAGATAAGTTTCCCAAGGGTCTGACTCAGTGAAAATACTACACCAAGCCTAGTTACACATCTTCTCTGAAATCTCTGCAGGATTTTTGATGTTTGAATTTCTTTGAAATCTTGTGTATATATCCTTTACATTTCAAAAGTCAGATCCCATCTTCTCTAGTATATCCATGTACTATGTGGAAGAAAGGCTTTCTTGCTTTTTCTACATCCCAGCTGGGTTCTCAACTTTGAATGAATCCTGAATTGACCCACCCATCTGCTCTATCACACATCTGCAAGTAACACAGGCTCGGTTTAGCTGGCTGAAAACGCCAACAGCTGAAGCAGCACAAAACCCAGTGATTAGGATCCTGAGGCTCTAAGTTAATTTCAGGTTGCTGCCACTGTAGTTCTCAGCTGACAGGATTTGAAAACCAGTTTTCTACAGAACACAATCACACCCAGTTATAATCTGCTCCCGATGGTGGGGCACAGTGGACAAAAAGAGAACCAAAGAAGTGGAGAAAAACAGAAAAAGGACAAACGATGAAGATGTTTGTATATGAAAACAAGATATTTCATATGTTTGTGTAGACTGTAAAACTACTACAGAAATACTCCAGAGACAGAGAAATCCTATTTTTAGCTTTTAATATTAATCATGGGCAACTTCATTGGTTTCAATCAAGTTACAATGCATTGCACCTTCCTAAATAAAATTTGTCAAGTCTTACAGTCTCACTAAACAAAAAGTATGTAGGGAAAAACCTTCTGAATCTGGTCATTTCTTTATTATAGGTCAGATCCAAACCTAGAGACTGACATCAAAATATTGGGAAAATATTTGAGATTTTTTTAAGCCCAAATTTCCAAACCTGAAAATTAACCTTTAAAATAGAATTCAACTTCATTTCCCAGCAAAACACAATCCAAAATGGAAAACATAATTCCTTAATCCTGAGACAGAAAATATTTTATTAGATTTCCTTATGAATATTTTAGCACAGCATCTAGGTTTACCCTGTCCTGTAAGGAAAACGTTTCCTGAACACCACTTTACTGCAGATGTGAGCATTCCATTTTTATTCTAAGATCTCTGAACACTCTTTTAAATAATTTAAATTTTTTAATATTTGCGGTGGTGTAAACTAGAAACCTGGGTTTGTGTCTATTCTGATCCATCTGAAGATATATGAGTTTTGCATGCAGTGTTACTGTCAAAATGGTCCATAAAAACAATTGCTGATTTTCCAACAAATTAAGTGTTTATGCATCTGAAAAATAGATCTTTCTAAGAGCATGCATGACTACATTGTTTGGTATTACAGAGCAGGATGCTCTTATGTGAAACTGCAGAGTAACAGGAGGCCAAAAACGTAGCTGTTTCAGTATCCAAATACTGAAGCACCACATTAGTGAGGATCTTGAAAACTAACAAATTTCCTAACTCCTCGAAACTCCGCATCGTTGGTCTCACATCACAAGAGCCATGTGCTGTCACCACACATGCAATGAGCTCTCCTCCCCTGCCCTGCCAAGCAAAGCCCTCAGTGAGGACTCAAGGAAGGGCACAGAGCAGCAGAGACAGCCCAGACCCCATCTAGGGCCCATCGGCTGAATTACACACAGCTGGTCCCAGCAAAATCCAGGGGCACAGCCTGACATTAATACAATTAAAGTGAAAGCTCTTGGCACCCATCATCAGCTCCTTCAACGACTCTTCCTGGCTCAGTGGCAGCCTTCTGCCCTGCTCTGAAGCTCATAGCTGGATCTAACACATAAACAACTATCTGCTCACTGTAAAAAGCAAGTATTTTATTTATTAGACAAAGCAAGTCCTGTCACAGCTGAAGCCTATAATCACAATGATCACAGAACCTTCTTGCAAGCAACCTGGATTTTTCAAAAATCAGATCTGTGATAGCAACTATGGTTTTAACAAAACTCCCAAAACTCAGCAAAGGGAGGTGCTTTGGAGAAAGTTCACAGTTCACAAGCCCATGAAGACATCTGCATATGGATGTCTCATTTGCTTGTATGAAAATGAGAATGCACGAGTAGAGCAGACCAGAGTTCTTCTTCCTCTGCTACTGAACTGAGCAAGAGCACTGACTGACCTCTCCCACGTCACTGCTGCTCATCATGAAAACATTTGAGGTTTGCAGGTTCTGCATTCTCCTATGTTTGGGACCTCTCAACAACTTTCTTCTGAAATATCCAATCCAACAAAGAAATGTAACTGATCGGAAAGAAAATAAACTCTTTGGCACAAGAAAGACTCATGTTGGATAACCTGCTATTTTTAAATTATCTCATCTACAGGTAAATGAGTCATTGGTAAGCCAAAGGAGAATTAATTCTCCTTTTACACAGAACCATCTGAAGAGATAACCCATCCCTGCAAAGCTAACAAAGACAAACCCTATTTCATGGAATCCAGAGTAAAGAAAACAAAAGCAGAACCACAGAAATCTTTGAAATCCTTGCCTCAGGTTACCCCACTATTTGGTTCTTATTGTACAAGGAAAAAAAGAGGACTAGTAAATGGTCTTTCCTCTGGTATTCAGTCCCTCATTCTGGTGATCAGCAGTTTAAAGTTTTCCTAAGCTGGTGATTGCATCTGTTGAATTAGGATCATTGTGCTCAATTACCTAATTCCTTTTTAACCTATTTACATGCATGGCCTCCACAATACCTTTCATCACTGTAATTTCTGCACTTGAACTGTATACTTTCTCAAAAACATTTCTCTCATTTTTAACTTAGCAATTGATAAATGTTACTGAAATTTACTACTTCTGCTATAATGAAATAGTTTGGATTTATTCTGTATTCACTTTTATTCTTTATTTTTCACAGTATCACATCCTCTGTCTCCTGAATTGCCTCATTTCCAGAACAACTCCTAATCTAGAGAGCTTCAATTTGAACAGGATTTATTTCTCCACTAGCCAAAAAATCCTGATTCATGTAACACCAAAATATGATCCAGACTTTACAGTCCTGAAACTGAAAGCCCAGGGAAAGCCCAGTCTCAGGCTGTCAGCACTCAGGGCTCTCATCAGTGACATTATCTGAGACCATGCCAGATGGTGACCCTCACTACCCCATCAAGGCTGTGGACAGGTCAGATAACATCTAGTATTCTTTTTTTTTCCTTGAAGAGATAAAAAAATAATGTGCAGAAGGCTCTCTGAAACATTTTTATATAGAGTCCCCATCAGCAGCCACTTAACTCTCAGGCACACACTTGTGTGCAGCACAAGAAACAGAAGAGCAGGAAGAGATGCCTGAGTAGAGCACAGCACTGGAAAGAGGCGTATCCCGGACAACGAGCACAATAAACAGGGGAGAGAAAACCACTCCAGGGGAAGAGCAAGTTTGTTCCACACAAAGGATGTTGACAGCCAGCAGTAGCACCTAAAAATCAAGATACTGCCTCAAAAACTAAGATACAGAAAGAAGCACACATAGGATGATTTTTGCCTTCTGGATTATCAAGACTGATGTTTTCGCATTTTCAATCTCTACCATGAGACTCAAAATCTTGACTATTCTTTTTTTTTTAACTTTCAAATCAATAACTAGATTGTTGGTGTTTTCTTGGTGTTGAAGTTATAAGATTGCAAGATTATAGTAGAAACAAAAAAGTTAACAATAATGATTTGATATTAAATTTTCTTTATAATTTCTTGCTCTTAGCATTATATTCACACTTGGATCACTTATGACATATCTGTAATTAAACACTGTCAAATACTAGAAACTTTTTTATCACTATATTCCTATTCCCACCAATGAGGATATCTAAAATGAAAAAATGAGACACTTGAAAATTGAGATTTTGTAAAGGAATCATGCTGCTGACTGTGGATTGAGATGTTTTCCCATTCCACGTAAGTAAATGAAAAATGCATATTTTTTCTTTTCTTTTCTTTTCTTTTTCCTTTTTTTT
>VZRX01022592.1:41384-53791 GCA_013398075.1 Notiomystis cincta | reverse complement strand
TTTTTTTTTTTTTTTTTTTTAATTCTACAACCATTCCTAATACTTGCTGGAAGCTGCTTTAAGGCTTAAAATACTGTAATAAATCTCAATGTGATTTCACTGCCTTGAAAAAGTTTGGTCAATAGGAAATGTCGAGCCCTTGCCAAGTCAGAACAAAGCCTGGGTTCAGGTGATTCCATGACTCTACGTGAAGCACTGGAGGAGGCTGCCCAGAGCAGCTGTGGATGCCCCAGCCCATGGCACTGCTCAAGGCCAGGCTGGATGGGGCTTTGACAAGCTTGGCCTCGTAGAAAGTGTCCCTGCCCATGGCACAAAGGGAGTTGGAATGAGATGATCCTTAAGGTCCCTTCCAGCCCAAACTATTCTGTGGTTCTATGAAATGAAGTGCAACATTTCATAGAACCTAAGTACTAAACCACAGTATTAGTAACACTCAAAGGAAAATGTCCTTACTCTTGTATTTCTTGAAAGCTGAAACCATTCAATTGAATTGCATATTTGCCACCAGGAAGAAATTTAAAAAAGGATTCCCATTAGAATTAAACTCATTTTCATACTTCCACATACAGTCACAGAAAACACACCCTTTCTAAATATACAAGAAAAGCCTCCTGGATAAATATCAAATGTCAGCAGGAGAATAATCAGTTTATTACAGACTGTAAAAAAAAAATAGCGAACTAAAAAAATAAGTCATAACAACTATAAATTGATTTATTTTCCTATATAAAATATAGGAAACAGTAGCAGAACTAGACCCAGTCTTAGGAATGAGTTATTAAAAACTGTATTATAACTGCAAAGCATCAAAAATATGTTAGTACAGGTTGCACACATCATCTATCAATTCTTTTTTTTTTTGCTCAAGTCAATTTTGTCAGACTTATTTTCATGATTTTTGTTATTTTTTAATAAATATACATGATGGAAGCAATATATGAACAGCTCTTTCTGCAATCACTGTGAAATGAAAAATTTAAGACTCAAAGGGGAAAGTATAGCAGATAGTAGAATAAAAGTCTCTGGGTTACAGTATTTGAACAAGATAAATCATAGCCCTCTAGAATTTTTTTATTTCATATCCATAAAAATGCACTTGCCCTAATCCATAAAATTTTCTATTTGTTGTACAAATTAGAAGTTTTCACACTCTAAAAAAAGAAAAAGTACAAACTGAGAGGTTTGTCCACTCACAATTCATAACTACTATTATTTGAACTCTTAGACTTTATGTGATGACAGCCATAATGATTATGCTACAAAACCTCAGTAATTTCCACAAGCAGTCTGGAGAGTAACAAACTTAGAGAAAATAAGTAGATTTTGGTATTGCCAGAGATGTATTTGTTTGCAATCATGCTGCTAAACAGGCTTGTTGTTCATATGTGCACTGTCCTAGCCCCTGGCCAGGCCACTCACGGACCAGCACCAGTGAGTGACAGACGGACCCTGCATCCACTCGGAAGGACACCACAGTCTTCATCCCAAAAGGTTCACACAGTTTTTTCCCTAAACAAATAAACATAAAACACAACCACCTAAAGTTTTTACAGTGTCTCACCCCTGCTTTAATATTCTTTATCCTTACTGTGTTTACTCCTGTGGGATGCCCAGCACAAAGCAGACCAGCTGCATTTTCTCAAGGGTAAACCTGCATTGCATTTATGCAAGGTCAGTGACACAACTAAAAGACCTGAAGAGAAGGCTCTGACTCTGCCTACCTTGCAGCAGTCTTTTTGTGCAGCCATCCTTTGCATGATAGACACAAACAAACATGAAATAGTTAATAACTTTTGATGAGTGTCATAGTTAGCAATTTTAGTAGTCTAAGAGTCACCAAGAATTGGTCTTGCAGAGATACCTATTTCTAATATTGCCACTGAAACATTACTCAGAATTCTTATATGATGATCTTATCTTAATGCCAGACCATTTTTGGAATCGTAATTTCTACAGTTTTATATTTAAAAAAATTATTTCAGAGCAAAAAGGCTACTTTCCCAGCAGACTTCCTCAGATCCTACACTGGATGCATCATCAAAACCTACATTCTTCACATTGAGCTACCCAAGACATATAAGTCATGCAAATGTGTAACAGACTGGATTGTTTAAGTCTGAATCACTCACAGAAGAATAAACCAAAAAATTTAGTCAGGTTTTACACATTCACATCTTTTGGTAATCACTCTCATTCGGTATCTTAAATATTTCTGTATTTTTCTTCAAAAGATTATTTTACAGAATTTTATTTGTAGTCTCTATCTCAACATTTTTCATAGACATATATATATATATTAACTGAGAGACTTAACTGAGAGTATCAACATTTATAATCCAGATAAACTACTTCTTTCTTCTCTTCTCTGCACTTATTCTATCACCCATTTATGGAGAAATTTGGAGGAAGGTGGCAGGGTAAGGTAGCTTTGGGATTCAGTGTTGTTTGGCTGTAATGCAGTGGGGTTTGCAAGCTCTGATTCTGCTACCATGTCCCATCACATCTGCTAATGGGAACACAGTTCCTGCAGCAGAAACCAGTCCAAGGCAAACCGTGGGTACAGTGGAGATACCCAGTTCCCAGAAACATCTCTTGTCCTCCACAAGCTGGCTTTTCAGCAGCACTGCTTGGTAATGCAGGCACATTCTTCAGCAGCTTGATATTTTTCAAGGCAAAAAGGGCTTTGCTGCTTCTGTTATTTTTGCCCAAATTTGGCCAGCACTAGACAGAGAACTAGGGGGAAAAAATCATAGTTCACAAATATTCCCTGGAGAGTAACTTGTTTCTTTTCAATTGGTCTTCACTCCAGAGGCAACAGCAGTTTTGTTGCTCTGGGCAATACTGGCTAACATTTAGAAACTTCTTATCTACCTTAGGTTATGGGTGGCCAAATAGAAAAAAATGTTCATGTATTTGCTGGCCAAAGTAAATCAATTCAGATACAGCAGACACAAAGCCCTGAACTTTTAGGTAAGGCAACATGAAATGAAGACAATCAAACTACACAAACTATAGATCACTGAAAAACATTTCATCTTCTCTAAAGCTGAATGTGGCTTTTTCTTTAAAAGATCCTTTAAAAGTCTTTTTCTGACTATGTTGTTTCAGACAAAATCATGTGAGTTACGTGAGTTTTCAGTGCATACTCCACAGCAGGGTTTTTCTCAATCCATTCCCCTACAAGATGAGGACTGGGGGTGAGGGGTTATTCCAAAAGCAAGACGCACATTTGATGTTGATGGGGAAATCTGGACAGATGCCTACAGAAAAAAACTCCTTTTTCTGAAACTGGTGAGGATAAGCATGAAGGCTTCTGCACTACTCAGTGCTATTTTTGAGAGCATATTCACCTAATCTGAAATCATTCAGATGCTTCTCCCACAAAAAGACATCGAATTCACCTATTATTAGAATTTTCATGAGAAGATTCTCAGATGAGTATGAAACAGAGCTTTATGAGTGCTTTTACAGCTCATTGCTACACTTAATTTCAAAAGCTATTATAAGGTTGCAATAAAAACAAGCGGACATAGTTAAGTATTTCACTATAGCACAGTCATAAAGAGGAAAAACATAATAAAGTGGAAGCTTTCTAAAAGACAATTATACAGTCAGTCAAGTCCTATGTTTGAGTATTTCTATCTTCTCTTCAAATAAAGGGAAAAGATAACACTAATTGAAGGAGATGGATAATATGGGTTACAATCCAAGCTATGAAATTTACTGAAAAAAAAGTAAAGTATGTTAAAATCTCAGCACAGAGCAGACTTGCAGCCACTGCATGAAGGTTTGCCGTGGTGATGATACCTTGGAAACACATACAAGTCTCAAATGAAGTAGCAATAGTCTCAAAGAACTAGAAACTAAGTTGTTTCTGAGGAACAGCATTAAGATGGCTGGCAGCAACTGCTGCCCAGACTTGGGGATGAGGGGGCAGCAGGGAACTAATTTTATTCTATAAATTCTTTTAAAATACCAATACATATAATATCCCTTCTGCTGACACGATAATGTACTGTTCTGGGACACTCCAGTTCTATTTTGGTAACTACTTAAATAGGTCACAAAAATTATTAAAAGAAATGCTTAAAGCATTTTGAGGAAAATGGATACAGGTTATCCACATTTTCATGAATTCGAAGGTAGAAAAATGCTCACTATTTCACAGGCAACAGGAAATTCTAATTTTTGTTACATTCTTCATACTATAGAGTATAGCAGGAGAATATATGTCCTCCCTTATAAATTTTAAGATCATAAACTTGCCATTTTTTCAATTTTGCATTAATATACTTGAGATGCTGGTCGTGCAATCTCAATTCTGCATTCTTAGTAGATGATAACAAACTTTATCCATTACCCACTTGGACAGAACAGGTGAGAAATTTTTTATTAATAAGGACTATAGTGGTTCATCCACTCCTGTGTGGCTATTTAGCAGCCCTTGGTAACAGTGTGTCTGTAGGTTCAGCCCTGAGTCCCAAGGAAAAGAACAAATCTCCAGAGTAGCAAGTGGCTAAACTTGCCATTACAATTCTCATCATTACCATCACTTAGCTGCAGTTCAAATAAAAAATATCAACTTCCTACACTTAGCAGAACATATAACTTATTGATTTAGTTAAAAGCTCAAGATTTAATTTTCTTTCTTTGTTTTACAGTTGTAGCAGGCTTTGTCATAGGAGATTGGCAGACCACCTAAATAAACAAGAGTGAGAATTATGTCTTCAATCCTACTGAGTCAGGCCTTGAAAAAAGATGCACATTTCTAGATCTGCCATTAGACTTCACTGATCATCACATGGGACTTTTGGCAACTTAGTTGAGCAGATTTGAAACATCATTATCCTGCTTAATTCCACATAAAAAGCTTTCATGTCTTCCTGTGTGTTTTCAGTACACATTTCCAAATTTAAGAAAAAAAATCTATATCTTACTTTGGGAGGAAATTTAACAACATGACTGACTGAATTCATGTTTAGCTCCAAAAATACACATGGATGGATGGATGGATGGATGGATGGATGGATGGATGGATGGATGGATGGATGGATGGATGGATGGATGGAGACAGACAGATAGACAGATAGACAGATAGACAGACAGATGTTGAAACCAAAATCCTCTTTCTAGAGATAGACTCTAGGACAAATGTATCAATTGCATCATTGGTCCAACCAGATCTTACACTGGAATTACATTTTTTTCCCCTGCTTCACTTTACAACATAAATATAGCTTTAGAGAATTCCATAGTTTCACCTTCATATTCAGGAGCCCGATGTTTCAGTCCACTAAAAAAACAACAAATTGAAAATTTTACTGACCTTTATAAATACTAAGCACATCAATATAATGCATCCCTTTTTCATTTCTAATTTGCATTCCACAACCATAAATCCAATTATTCAAACTTAACAGTGGCATTTTCCTAAACCACAAAATTATAATGCATAAGAGGAAAGAACAATCCTGAAGGTTCTATTCCCTTGTGTATGCTATTCTTTGACTTTATAAAGAAAAGATATCAAGACAACTAGTCAGTATCATTGGAAAAAACCTAAAGCACTTAAAATTTACACACAATCTCCTTCATTGTGCATTTATTTCCTAATCATATTTACAACACTATGAACATCCTTGAGACCACACAATCACCACGAAGTTTTCAGTGGTATTCAGAATGTAAAAGTTTTCAGATATGACACGAAATCACATTCTTGCTTATGCATGCCTGCTTCTAAAGTAAAAGCCCTGGGCACATTCACATGTTGAAAGGGAAGTTTACATGTACCTACCATCTTCTCACCACACAGGACATGGCACTTTCCTCTTGATTTAATGACATTGTTTGCCAGACTAATTACAGTTTAAGTCCCTATTTTCCATTCTTGCAAGGATCTAATAGCAGGGTTGGGTCTTTTTTCCATCATTGCATAGTTTCAGTGACTATGAATGGCTCTAAAGAGAATCTGGTGCAATTGCTAGTAACTGGTATCTGGAACTATTCTTCAGAATTATGGCTTCAGATCAAGGGTATTTTTAATTTCTAGCATTTTAACTACGCTTAATAAAAGTTTCCAGAAAAAGGTGCAAAATTATCTTAATCTCCCTCAAAAAATGACAAAAATGTGCAATATTTTCTGGCATTTTTGAGTGTGACAGCTACAAAGTAATTGCTTCCTGGGAAATTAGTCCTGGAACTTCATGTAGCACTACTGATGCAGACAGAGTCCTACACTCTTTAAAAAGTCAAGAGGATTCCACAAAGGCTTAAATATCTACATTCCAGATGACATTTTGCAGACAAAAATTAACAAATAATCTTGCATTTTGTATTTTTGTATGGTTTTAAAACCTGCTTGCAACAAAATGGATGAACAGTGAGCATCTATCATTACAAGGTATTTAAATATGTTTACAGTAAATGTAAATGTTGTAAATTCATGTAAATGTAAATGAATGTAAATTCACTATTTAGGTGGACTTAACTGAGGATATCAACATTTTTAATCCAGATAAACTACTTCTTTCTTCTCTTCTTTGCACTTAATCTATCATCCATCTCTACCATACTTGTGCCAAAAAGACAAAAGTGAGGTTTTTTCACAGAATGATAGGACAGGAGGAGATCTCGTGAGGTCTTCTAGTCCATTACTCAGCTCTGAGGCAGCAATAATTGTCTCACCTATTCCTACAGATGGATAATAGATTCCACAAACATACCAGACAATTTGTTCCATTACTGCACCACTCTTAGCATTAGACAGCTTTCCCTAGCAAGCTTTTAAAATTGTCCCATAACATTTCCCTTGGTTCCTGTTCAGTACAGACAGAAACTGATCCTTTTTGCAGCAGTATTACATACCAAACCTGTGTCTCCAGGCTAAGGAATCCCAGTTTCTGCAAATGCTCTTTCATATTTTCAGGCCCATGCTCCTTTTTATTGTTCTTGAATTGTTCTACAATTGCTACTCTTTTATTTAAATACACATATAGTACTGCACTAATCCACAAATACCTTACAAATGCCAAATATTAGCTCATGTAACTTGCAGACTTCATTTCTCCTAAATATGTTACTGCGCCAGTTTTTATGCAGCAAGTTCCTGGTCTGTTTGATTAAAACTGAGATCTTGCAAATCTTGACCTTATCTTTCACATCTCCACTAAATTTCAATATTTATTTATACACGTTGCAATGCCTCATAAATACCTAATTAAAGGAAGTGGAAAGGCTCTAAGTAGGAAAACAGGGAAATCGACAAAGACAGAGAAGACGCGGGATTGAAGATACAACTTTGTGCCTGCTGTACAAGGAGGGGAAAGCCCTGGTTTTCCTGCTTCTGTCCCTACACTTCTTTGCCCATGGAATTTAGTCTGCTCCCTTTTGCCTCTCCTACCAGTCAGCCATAATGCCCTCAATTCTCCAAGTTGGCACAGAACTCCACACCTCATTTACCCTCATTTCACCCTGCAACTTCTTCTTTCCCCCAAGACACTTCTTCTATTTTTAGCAATAGCCTTTATCATCTATTCCAACTTTCACCTTGCCTATCCTAATAAACAACCTTGTAGAACAAGGGTGGATTTTAATTATCTTTAAATATGCTACACTTTTTTTTCATTTCATGAGAACTTTTAAACTGCACCAACACTAAAAATTGTGTGAACACATTCAGTGCTCCATCAATTTGTATGACATCAAAATGGCATTATTATTGCAAAAGGAGTCACATGGATGTGATTCTTCCACAGTCTGGGTTTTTTACAAGGCAGACCTGAACATGTGAAAGGAACATGCAATGCCTATGGCTTTCTCTTCTTATATCAGACACACAACTAATTGTCTAAGACACTTCACAGTGGATTAAGTATTCCCTCACCTGCTTAAACCCTCTCATCCACTGAAACTGTAAACATTACTTATTTAAGAAGCATTAAAAGATGCCAGTGGAAGTACTTTGGTTTAGAATTCATTCTATATTTTTACCAAAGGAAAAAGTAGAGAGAAGATTCAATTCTTAACAGAAGAAATTGAAAGCATATATTTAACATGTAGAATTTGTGGAAAGAAATCAAACAATATATAGATGCATTAAAGTGGGATGATTTCTACACAGTATTCATATTTTTTTTATTTTTGTGCAAATATGTCTCAGGCTGCCAATTATTCTTAAACAGAAACACCAGAGAACACCAAATGATCCAGATCTTTTTAACTGTGACACTGGCAAATATAAGGGAAAAGTTGGGGAGGCTTAAATAAATGTGATTATGATTGTTACTTCCTTTCTTTCTAGCATTTTCTGGGAGAAGTTTTCTTTTTTCTTTTCATTTAGAACTTGGAATCAGGCAGTAATAAAGAAAATACCAAGAACAGAAATTCAATCCTAAATTTATATCTACAATTAAGTTTTAGGGGGTTATTTTCATTATCTCAACACTCTTGTCTTGAAAATGTAATAACCGCCTCTGTATTTTTCCAAAAGAATCACAGCATTGCTGCAGTCTCTGTAAACCTGCCTGAAGTGTTGCTGTAGTGCTGCATTCTGGAGAAGGGAAGCAGGAATGAGTGGTGCTGCACAAAGCTCAGGGTCAGGCTCTGACACCCCTTCTCACAATGAGCAATGCATTTCATCTGCACGTCTCACCCCAGGTCCCACTCAGCAGCAACAAAAGCAGCAGAATTTGGCCTCTTAGTGTGAGCAGCTTCCCACACTCACCTGCTACATTAAAAATAGTCACTCCCCAAGATCTTGCTATACCATTCTCCCACATAGGGAGTCCTAAGCAGCAGTAACTGCGTGCCATTTGCAGCAGCAACAAGAGTGCTCTTGATACAAACGTGTCTCACCTAGAGCATACACATCAGAACTACAGTGCATGCATATGTGGTACCCACATAGAGCCCAGCAATGTCATGCTTTAAGGCCTTGTATCTACCAGACCTGAACTATAAATTAAAAAATAAATACATAAACACAACAGAAGACTCCCAGACTTTAATTTTAAGAGTGAATGAGGAGGACGAGAGAACGTGAACTTAGAAAGGAAAAGTCAATTTCACTTTCCATGCATGGGTTTTACTGCTACCTTCAGAAAACACAGGAAAACAACATGCCAAACATAAACATAGTTAGCAGAAATATTTGCACTTTGTCTATACATCCTCCTTATATCCGAAATATCAAACTTCTACCAAATACCAGCCCTATTGTAAAAGCCAATTTTGACTTGCATATGAGAGATCCAGAATGTACAGGAACAAATATGAACAACTTGTGCTATGAATAAATTGCCAAGAAAGTCACAATAAAACAACAATTTTCAAAATAATTTACATGCAATTAGGTATACATGTACACAGACAAACTCGCAATATTTAGTTCTTTGCTAGGAAATCAACAGAAGATCGATGTAGAGGTCTGCAGATTGTTTCCCCTGTTCTGTAAACAAATGATGACTCCTCAGAAATCTTTCAATTACTCACAACTATGTTAAAGCACTCTGAATAATCACTGAAAAAACATACTTGATGACTGATAAATAAATCACTAGATGATTCTGAAAGCATACAAGTGCATTTTCTTACCATATTAGTATATATACTGAACAATACAAATTAAGTCTATATTTGCATTTCCAAGACTAGGTTCAACATTTTTTTTCCAGGTGAACAGTTTCCTTTTTCATCTATTTATAAAATATTGCACTTATAGTAAATTAGCAATAGATTTCTATTTTCACCAAAATTTGTCCACACTGAAAAAAAAAAAAAAACCAACATTAGTACAACTGCTAACAAGGCTGTTGTCTCTGTATAAGACCTGTTTTCAAAAAAAAGTGACAGGAAACTGCCAAGGAAATTATTGAATCCCTCAGAACCACAGGCAACAATGTATTTTATTATTTTCAAATTGCTAGGAATTGGGGTTTTCAATTAAAAGCTTGCATAAAAATCAATAACACATGACAAACACTAGAATAAAAGTAGATTCCACTTTGTACAAACTGTGGGAAATTTTGGTGGGAAATTTTATGGAGGCTTCACAATCTCTGAGCGCCATTAGAAGATAAAATTAATTAAGGACTAAATTTGCAATATTCTTTCTAGAAATAACAATTAAAACATATAATGTGTTAATTTCACAAAAAAAGAAAAAAATTTACTCTGTTGAGTATAGCAAAGCCCCCAGACTGACCCTTGAGGGAAACAAGCTCTGCTAGAAGTCTTCTTCTTCATAGCCAGAGCCCACTGAACTGGGACAACACTTGGGAACAGGCCTGCTGTTCATTTTACAGCTTTCATTCCTGTTCTGTTTGTTTCCAGGCAAGATGAGTGTTGGTCCCCAAAACAAAAGTCCTCTAAAGGTATGCCACAACATTACCCCCCAGACTAGCCGGCCTCAGCACCAGCTAGTTAGCACCAATTCCTGTTCCCCACTCTGCCATGGCTCCAGCTACGAGACTGCCAGCAGGCAAAAGGCATTTCTGCCTCACAGGGCCTGAGACAGCGGCCAGGCTGAGACTGCCACAGCACATGCACACACTTTATTGCCTGGCACACAGAGACCACACCACCAGAACCCAGAAATCTTGAAGGAGCTGTGCCTTTGCCATTGTTGTGGCAGGAAAGCAAGGTTACGTTGTTGAGCTGCACAGGCCCTCTCAGAAACCGCAAGAGCAACAGAGGGCTGGGGTACAGGACATGCCACAATATACATATTACATGGAGTACAGAAGTCTCCCAACCCCACTTGAAGCAAACACAACTGAATTAGTTGGCTGTAGTAAATGGAGGTGGGAACCAGGACACAAACTTAGCAAGCAAAAGCACTGATCTGAAGCTCTATGGACAGGGATCTGCAGCTCTGCAGAGAGGTACTGCACCAGGGCAGGGCTCCTGAGGGAACAAGGGACAATTGTCTCTTCATTAGCACACAAGAAATACTATCTTCTTTGGTCCTCTCTACCACAGCAACAGCCTTTTTTTCTGGGCACAGCCGTGGAGAAACAAAATTTAAAGCCAGACAGCCCAAGGCAGTCCTGCAGGTTGTGTCTTCTGAAAGCCGACTCCCCTGGCTGCCTGTGCCATCACACAGAGACAACACTCCTTGACAAAGTGAGACCAGCACACGGGCCAGCAAGGTATGAGACTGCTGCTAACTGCAGGCTACTGCACTGGTGTGAAACACTAAGGACTGAGCCTTTCACAGAACCACTATCAGGAACTGCAGATGGAAACTGGGTTTACACTTAATTGTCTCTGTACAGAAAGGAACTCGGCAGCCAGGCTGTCAGTGAAAGCAACAGGACCTTCTCCTTCACTGCCAGAAACTGAGAGAGCAGCAATAGCAAGTAGGATTCATAGAAGGGATCCAGAAAGCACCGGGAAAAACTGTCCCTGCCACAAGGAGAAAGATGTCAGAGATAACCTCACACTGTGTAGCAACCTGCCACCTGATTGCAAAATGGACCACGTCAACAGATGATGGGAACAGACCCTATGAAAAACGGGCTTGCCACGAGCGCATCTCATCAACCTGCAGCAGCTGAGACTTGTCTCTCTCAAGCTTTGTCAATGTTGTGCAGCTCGCTGCGCTAACACACAGCCATTTCAGGAGCAGCGAAGCCTCCATAGACCTATGCAGTGTGTTGACAGGGATGTGTACGCGCAGTCAGACACTTGGGTATGTACATGAGAGACTTGTCCCTGCCCCAGACAGATTTCCTGTGCAAGGCAGGAACCACCATTCACAAACAGAATCCCAGTGTGCGACCGAGATCGACACCCACACTTAAACCTTCTGTGTCTGCAACGCTGTGTTCGGGGGAGGCCTGGCAGGAAAAAGGGTCCCTCACTGATCTAACGATGTTAAAAGACCCCATCAACTGATCTCTTTTCTACTTGTAGGGGAAAGGCTGCGCAGCCGTAGCTGTGCCGCCACACGGTGCTCCGAGGGTGCACCGCGTCCCCCTCAGACAACAAAAACCCCCCAGATCCCCGGCTCGGCGGCTGAGCACAGGAGACTGCGACACGGCAGCGCGAAGCAGAGCCCGCGATCCGGCGGGAGGCAGACCCTGCCGTGTCAGTGCCAGCCCTCAGCAGATTCCTCTGCGCTCTGCAAGCCAGGAGGGCCAGGGACCTCCGGAGACTGCCCCGGCCCCGGCCCCGGAGAGGGACCCGCACGGGGCTGCCCACAGGTGCTCGCTCCCCTGCGCTGCCCCACCGCCGGGGAGCAGGGGGGCAAGAGAGCCTGAGAAAGGCGATGTCGGAGCAGGGGGACACGCAGAGAGGGAGCACCGAGGGGAAGGGGATGCCTGAGGCGGGGGGCCGGAGGCCAGGGTGCTTGCCCCGGAGGGACACACGTACACACGCACAAACCCACACCGCTCCATCCCCGA